>CAUYQV010189151.1:0-82900 GCA_963574575.1 Galagoides demidoff
TTTTTTTAGTAGATTGCTGTCATTGTTTAAAAGGTCATGAAACTTTTCACAAGAATTTGTTAAATTATATTTCACACATAAAATGGCTTTCAAAGTCTCAACACTTAATTGTGATTTTTCTGATGTCCACACTTTATTTACCGTAGAAAAAAATACGCTCAGTCACAGCATTAGTTCCTGGTGTCAGGAACAGCGCGTGTCCCACAATTTTTAGTGCATTATTATATGGAACATGGTTTGTTTCAAAATGATGAAATATTTCTAAATGTTTATTCTCTATTGTGATTTTTGCTGATGCCCAAGAGTTAACCTTTTCCTTATCAATATTTTTTTTAATAAGGATACCTCGTGCTAGACTTTTTGCTGCCACTATAAAATATAAATAATACTACTGTCTGCTAAGTTCATGAAATAAATAAATTACTTACCTAAATTATCTAAATAGCTGATTTGTTGACATCACTTGTTTAACTACCACTAGCATGCAGTACAATGTGTATCATCCGAGAGACAGTTACAAAATGTTTTCGTGGTTGCCAATGCCAGAAAATGCCATTGTTCATTAAGTCCAAACAGTGGTAGTTGAATTCTAACAACCAATCAACAATGCGAACTTTGATAGCAGTTCTCGATAATCAGTTCTCAACAATTATTATTATTAAAGTTTAACATTATAAAATTAACAAAAATAATATAAAACTCATATCCTGGTGAAATAGCCACATGGCAGTGTTGGGACCAGAATTGCCTCTAAGAGACCACCACACACATGTAAAGACAAAAAGTGCTTTATTTTGCAAGCATATGCCTGGGCCACTCTTCCGTCAGTGAGCTGAGGTTTTTAAAGCGCATAGAGGAATTTCATCAGGTGTTTTGTCAGGCTGGGCTGTTATTGGCTGACTTGTTTATGGTTAGAGACCCTCTAGAGAGGGGGGACTACTTGTTTGTTTCAGACAGTTTGGCTCCTTCTGAGCTAATTTTCCTTGCCTAGAAGCTAGGGAGGGAGCCAGTCTCCTTTAGATACCGATTCCATCTGGGCAACCTTGCCCAGGAGGGGAGTAGGGGGTTTACATTAGCTTTTTCATTTCCAAATGAAGTTACATTAACCTCTTCATTCCCAAATGGAGTTACATTAACCTTTTCAGCAGCTGAAAAACCCTATATTACCTTCCCATTGTCCCACTGTGTCGTCCATTCTTTCCAAGGACTTTTTTAAAATCCTGCGGGACACGGGACAAATTGTTAAAAATTGAGACTGTCCCGCCGAAAGTGGGACGTCTGGTCACCTTAGACTAGGGCAAGTTAAAAAGCCACAAAGCTCTGTTTTCACCAAGATAGTCAGCCACCTTTTTTTTTTTTTTTTTTGGTACACACTCTTAAGTTTGCTCTAAGCCTTTTATAAATTTCCATAGTTTCTAAAAAGTTGATTCTGACAATATTTGCCAGTTTTCTCATTGGAGGGAGATTGTTGGGGGGTTTTTATTCTACCATTTTACTGATGTTACTCTTCATCTCTTTTTAAAGATAAAGTAAATTATGATTTAGAGTTCAGGTAGTTCAAATTCAGAACTATGATGTTTTGTCATCAATTTTTTTTTTTTTTTTTTTTGAGACAGAGCCTCAAGCTGTCCCCCTGGGTAGAGTGCCATGGCTTCACTGTACACAGCAATCTCCAACTCCTGGGCTCAAGCGAGTCTCCTGCCTCAGCCTCCCAAGTAGCTGGGACCACAGGCGCCCACCACAACGCCTGGCTATTTTTTGGTTGCAGCCATTATTGTTGTTTGGCGGGCCCGGGCTGGATTCGAACCCACCACCTTAGGTGTATGTGGCTGGCGCCTTAGCCACTTGAGCCACAGGCACCGAGCCTGTCATCAATTTTAAATGTGTTCTCTGTTAAATTTGGTTCTCAAAGCCAGCAGCTTAATAATTACTCACTTGTTCTACCACACATTATATACATTAACAGCATTAGAATAACAATACCAATACTACCACAAGCTATAGCCATGTGGTGCATGGGGGTATTTCAGTCAATGAAGGTGAAGGTGGTCTATATAAGATTGTATAATTCCTTGTTTTTACTATACCATTTTCTTTTTTTTTTTGAGGCAGAGCCTCAAGCTATCCTCCTGGGTAGAGTGCTGTGACATCACAGTTCACAGCAACCTCCAACTCCTGGGCTCAGGCGAGTTTCCTGCCTCAGCCTCCCAAGTAGCGGGGACCACAGGCGCCTGCCACAACGCCCGGCTGTTTTTTTTGGTTGCAGCTGTCATTGTTGTTTTGGCAGGTCTGGGCTGGATTTGAACCCACCACCTTAGGTGTCTGTGGCTGGTGCCTTAGCCACTTGAGCCACAGGTGCCGAGCCACTATACCTTTTCTGTATTTACATATGTTTAGATGTTACGGTTGCCTGCAGTATTCAGTACAGTAACATGTACACGTGTGTGGCTTAGGAGCCATAGTTTGTACCATATAGCCTAGGTGTTTAGTAGGCTGTGCCATCTAGGTTTACATGAGTATAGCACTCCATGATGTTTGCACAAGGATGGAATTGCCTAATGCATTTCTCAGAACATACTCCAGTCTTTTTTTTTTTTTTTTTTGAGATGGAGCCTCAAGCTATCCCCTGGGTAGAGTGCCATGGCATCACAGCTCATAGCAACCTCCAACTCCTGGGCTCAGGCGAGTCTCCTGCCTCCACCTCCCAAGTAGCTGGGACCACAGGTGCCCGCCACAACGCCCGGCCATTTTTTGGTTGCAGCCATCATTGTTGTTTGGCGGGCCTGGGCTGGGGATTCGAACCCACCACCTTAGGTGTATGTGGCTGGCTCCTTAGCCCATTGAGCCACAGGCGCCGAGCCACATATTCCAGTCTTGAGGGATGCATGACTATAGTACATAGTTCCTAATTGTAGCTTGAGGATTTGTTATAGTTCCTTTTGTCTTTCAGATATATTTTATTGGGAATGTTTAGTCAAATTTCTGTGTTTTAAAATTCCTTGAAATACTTGTTCTGTGTCTGGTTATATTATCAACTGGCTGCACAGTAAGATTTACTTGTTTCATTTTGCTTTTGGCTATTTAGAGATTGCTTTTTTAACTTGTAATTTTTTTTTTTACAATGTAACATTGCAATTACATACATGGTTGTAAAATATTTATATTGTTTTAACACCAAATCTACCATCATATTCCCTCCTTGATCATTTTTAATTAAGTTTTTAACTTTTTGCTTTAAAAATTAGAGGCAAATAAGGCCAGGGAGGCATTGCGTGGCGTGAACCCGTGCGATGGTAGAAGCCTCGGCTATGGGCGCCAGTGGAGAAGCGATGGCAGTGGTGGACGGTTCCTCAGGCCCAGGCCGGGGCTTCTCGAACTACTGGCCTTTCGAGCGTTGGGCCTCAGCTGGAGCTGGCGGCTGGCTTCCTCCGCATGAAAGGCTGAGGTTGCAAGGTCCTGCAGGAGACACTGCTCAAACTCCTGGCGGGGCTGACGGGGCTGGACTTGTGGCACCTGCTGAGCCAGGCCCTGGTAGGAGGCTAGGAAGAGGCTGCCCTGTTTAAAAAAAAAAATTAGAGGCAAATACATAAGTGCATGTATACATGTCTATATCTGTGATTTTGTTTTTTATTTGTCTTTTGCTTTGCTCAGGTAGTGCAGGAGTCTGACTCTTGTAGGTTTTGGTCTCTTCAGAGAATCATTCTCCATTACAACTTAATACTCAAAGGCCTTTGATTTCTTTCACTGACTGCAATGCAATTTGCTTCTCAAAATTTGGGCTTCCATCTAACTTTTTAACCTCATCCTCTATGCTTCTTCTCCATCTTTTCTTTATGTCATTTCAGATGGCTTCCTTTTTCCTTTTGTGAAGCATTCCCATAACCTGTATAGGTAAAAACAGTTGCTCTTTGTGCTTCCAAAATAATTTTTCTTTTTTAAATTTTATACTATTAGGGCTGGGTGTGGGGGCCCATGCCTGTAATCTGAGCACTCTGGGAGGCCGAGGCCAGTGGATTAGCTGAGCTCAGGAGTTTGAGACCAGCCTGAGCAAGAGGGAGACCCCATCTCTAAAAATAGCTGGGCTTTGTGGC
The DNA here is from genome assembly GCA_963574575.1 of Galagoides demidoff. Lineage (NCBI taxonomy): Eukaryota > Metazoa > Chordata > Mammalia > Primates > Galagidae > Galagoides > Galagoides demidoff. The sequence goes on from CAUYQV010189151.1 coordinate 4,092, forward strand.
AGGTGCCTGTAGTCAGTCCTACCTACTTGGAAGGCTGAGGCAAGAATATTGCTTGTGCCCAAGAGTTTGAGGTTGCTGTGAGCCCTTAGGCCATGGCACCCTACCAGGGGTGACAAAGTGAGACTCTGTCTCAAAGAAAAAAAAAAGAAATTTAATATTTTTAGAATATAATTAGAAAAGAATTATCAGTGTACGTCACATGAAATGCACAATTCTAGTTTTACGCTTAAATAAAAAAAAATACCTCCACTCTCTAAAGGTATCTGCTTTGCATTCCTTTAGCACTGTGGTTCTCAACCTGTGGGTCCCAACCCCTTTGTAACAATGAAAATGCATCCTGCATATCAGATATTTACATTACGATTCATAATAGTAGCAAAATTACAGTTATGAAGTAGCAATGGAAATTTTATAGTTGGGGGTCACCACAACATGAGGAACTGTATTAAAGGGTCGAGGCATTAGGAGGCATTAGGAAGGTTGAGAACCACTGTTTTAGCACTTTCATCAGATTTTATATTGCCAATGTTGATATTTCTTGATTTTTCAATTTTAGATTAATTTTCTTCTATGGAAGATACACCTTTTCCCTGCCTACCCTCCCTAATTGCCCGTACATTGTCCACCTCCTCCTTAAGTTGGTGTTAAATCACTGTTTTGATTATTACGACTGTATGAATAAGTATTATTCACTGTGGTGACTTCTTGTTCTTTTTATGTGGTTTTTTTGTGAGGGGTGAGGAGGGAGACAGAGTCTTGCTCTGTCACCTGGGCTAGTAGAGTGCAGCGCATCTGATATCATAGCTCACTGTAATCTCAAACTCCTGGGCTCAAGCAGTTCTCCTGCCTCACCTTCCCAAGTAGGTAGGACTACAGGTGCATGCCACTGCACATACCACCTGTAGTTCTGAATTTTTATTTTTTGTAAAGTAGGGCTCTTGCTATTTTGCTCAGGCTAGTCTGAAACTCCTGGTCTCAAGCTTCTCAAAGTACTGGGATAATGGGTGTGATCCACTGCACCTGGGCTATTTTTGTTTTGTTTTGTTTTGTTTTTTTGGAGGTATGAACTTTTGGTTATTGTTTTAGGTTTCTTTGTTTTTCTCATATGTGTATGTAACCCCAGTATGGTCAAACATGATTACGTAATTTATCAGTTCAGTTTTTTTCTTTTCCTCAGAATTAGCCATATTCTTTATTTAAAGTATTGCTGTTGATGTGTAGGTCACAAGGCCTCTTGGGCAGCTGGCATTCAGGGATTTCCTATTACCCTCTTTCCTGGGGCTGTAAGCAGCATTAGCTTAGTAGCTAGTGTGGGTAGCCAACCTGGGAAAATAGGCTATGGGCCACCCTCACCTGTGCTTTGTTGTTTGGTATTTCTGTTTTTTTTTTCTCCCCAAACACAGGGTCTTGCTCTGTCACCTAGGCTAGAGTGCAGTGGCTCAGTCACAGTTCACTGTAGCCTTGAACTCCTGGGTTCAAGTTATCTTACTTTCTCAACCTTCTGAGTAGCTATAACTATAGGCTGTGCCACCACACTCAGCTAATTAAAAATTTTTTTTTTTTTTTGTAATGATGGGGTCTTGTTATGTTGCCCAGGCTGATCATAAACTCCTGGCTTACAGTGTTCTTGGTTTCACAAAGTGCTGGGATTATACGTGTGAGTTACCGTGCCTAGCCCAGTATTTCTTTATGTTAAACATCTCTCAGGTTAAATTGTTGGGGTGGGTGAGAAGGCAATGGAGGAGGGATAGTTCCTGGACAGTCTGGTCTGGAGGAGCAGATCTAGAGGTCTTAAGTAGCTCTCATTCATTTTTTTTCATCAGTCGTCTTCTTTTCAACTCCTCTCATAGTTTCTTAGACTTTTACAGGATTCTGCTGCTTAAATGGGCTTGTGACCTGTTGACTGAAATCTAAGACATTTCGTCTTTCAGAATTTTATTGACCTGCTTTGTTGTCCTTTTTCTGGTCTGATTATTTTGTTGTATAACAAACCGCCATTTTATTATATTCACAGGATCTGTAGGTCAGGAATTTGGAAAGGGTACGCAGTGATGTCTTATTTTTGCTCCACATATTTGGAACATAAGCCTCTATGACTCATAGTAGAGCAAGACTCATACAGCTAAGGGGTGCAGGATTTACTTCTAAGGTGCCTTCTTCATCTCATGTGTGTTACCTTGGCAGCAATGGCTAGAAGGCTGGGCTCAGTTATGACTCTCAGCCCAAATACCTACATATGGCATTTCCAGCATGGCTACTTTGGGATAGTTGGATATGTTACATAGCAACTCAGGGATACAACAGTGAATGTGTTAACAGGATCAGGTAAAAGCTGTGTGTCCTTTTAAATGACCTGTCCTCAGAAGTCATACAGTGTCATTTCTACTATAACCTATTGGTCAAAGCAGTCATAAAAGTGGCAAGGTTATATAGCAGAAAAACACATGAGATAGGAGATATTGTGGCTGTTTTCAGAAAATATAATCTGCTGTACTTTTTGTTCTTAAGAATTATCTTTATTTTATTTTATTTTTTTTGAGATAGAGTCTCACTATGTTGCCCTCAGTAGAGTGCTGTGACATCACAGGTCACAGCAACCTAAAACTCTTGGGCTTAAGTGATTGTCATGCCTCAGCCTCCCAAGTAGCTGGGACTACAATTGCCTGTCACAACACCTGGCTATTTTTTTTGTTGCAGTTGTTCAGCAGGTCTGGGGCAGGGTTTGAACATGCCAGCCCTGGTGTATGTGGCCAGTGCCCTAACCACCGAGCACGGGCGTCGAGCTGAAATCATTATCTTTAACTTCTTTATTCTTAGTTCAGAGGAGTTAGGAGGAGGCAAATAGATACTCTGTTGTTCTCCATTGATACTCCATTGTCACGTTAACTGGCAGTCCCTTGCATGATGATTTTTATGTTTAAGTTAACTCTCTTTCATCAAAGTGTAACATGAATGCAGTTAAGATCACATATTGTAAATGCGCTGTTTGATGAATTATCACATAGTAAACATGTTTTGTAAATGCCACCCCAAATCAGGAAATGGAACACTGGTAGCACCTCTGAAGTACCTCTTGCCCCTTTGCAGTTATTACTTCTGTCCTCTCCCCCAAAGGTAACTGCTTTACATTACAAACTTCTGTAATCATAGATGAGGTTTGCTTACTGTTGAATTTTATGAGTATATAATGAACTGTATAACATGTACTCTTGTGTCTGCCTGCTTTTACTACACAATGCATTTTAAGAGTCATCCTTTTTACCCATTTGTAGCACTACTTCATTTGTTTTTATTGTTGAATAGTATTCCAGCATACAAATGTATGAATTTGCTTATTCATTTTGCCATTGATTTCTCCTAAAATGGTTAAAGCTCTATGCAGATCTTCAGTCTCATTTGTATTATTTACTTGCGTGGTAGTCCTTTTAATAACATTTATTTAATTGCTTAGCTTTATCTTTCCTGCCACCCTTCAATCCTCTCCCACCTAACAATTATATTTTTTATATATCAGCTATAATGTCGGGGGAACCTTTATCTGGTGTTCTTAATTTTCTGCAATGCACTGTGAAACATGAAGTAAGAGAAAAGGAAAGGGTTCCAAGTCAAAATATCTCACAGTCTCAGTAGTAAGTTTATTCATTTTTATTTCAGATATAGTCTAATACAGATGGGGCTACTTATTTGGTTTCCTTTCTTTTTTTTTTTTTTTTTTGAGACAGAGCCTCAAACTAACCCCTGGGTAGAGGGCTGTGGCATCATAGCCCACAGCAACCTCCAACTCCTGGGCTTAAAGTGAGTCTCCTGCCTCTGTCTCCCAAGTAGCTGGGACCACAGGCGCCCGCCACAATGTCCAGCTACTTTTTGGTTGTAGCCATCATTGTTGTTTTGGCGGACCCGGGCTGGATTCGAACCTGCCACCTTAGGTATATGTGGCTGGCGCCTTAGCCACTTGAGCCACAGGCACTGAGCCGGTTTCCTTTCCTATAGAAGATGAGAATATATGAATTAGAGAAGTGAGATGCTAGGATAGTGGTGTTAGTGTAGTAGTGAAAAAAGTCAGGTGATTATATAAAAAGAATAAAGGAGACAAAAGCATAGCAATTTGTGGCTCTTTGGTTTAAGGTAAGTTCTTAATGGTCTTGTTTTTATTAATGTAATACAGTGCAATAACAATTTTTCTTAATGATTATGAGGTTAAGTTACATTTATTAACTAAATTTATAAGCTACTGCATAGAGAGGGTTGAAGAAGACAATTATGGAAAGGACTGTTGATAAGAATACTAGGTTGAAAAGCCCTCAGAGACCTTAGATAGAAGCAGCTTCTTATTATTTCCCTTTTAAGATGGTTGCTAAAATTTTAAGAGCAGTTTTCTTTCCTAATAGTGTTTGTCTACTTATTGTCACTCTGTCTTACCACTGCGTATCGATTATAATATTATAACATTTTTACCACTTGGAAATAAATTAATACATGATTATGGTTATAAAGAGTAAGTACCATGTGTTATACCCAAACTTTGCAACATTATCTATCTGCTGTTATTGTCTTTTAAGTAAGCCTTTTTATACCTCTAAGCTTTAATTTCCTCATCTATAAAATAGGGATAATAGTACAGTTGATCCTTGAACAACGTAGTTTTGTACTGCGGGAGTCCACTTACCCATGGATTTTCTTCAGCTTCTGCCACCTGGAGACAGCAAGAATACTTTCTTCCTGCCCCTCGTCTCTCTTCTTCAATTCAGCCAACTCAGTGTGAAGATGATGAGGATGAAGATCTTTATGATGATCCACTTCCACTTAATAAATAGTAAATATATTTTCTTCACAACTTACTAACAACATTTTCTTTTCTCTAGCTTACTTTATTGTAAGAATATAGTATTTAATATATATATCATACAAGATATGTATTAATTGACTATATTATTGATAAGATTTCTTAGGTCAATAGTAAGCTATTAGTAGTTAAGTTTTGGATGAGTCAAAAGCTATGTGTGAATTTTCACCTGTGTGTGTGTGTGGGGGGGGTGGTGGTTGATGCTCCATGTCCCTGAATTGTTTAAGGGTCAGCTGTACTTACCTCAGAGGTTTGGTGTGAATTGAATAAAGCATAATACATGTAAAGCGCATAGTGCTTAGCAGTCAGTAAGTGTTGTTAATAATTAACATTTCTAATAATCTGGTTGGTGAATAGGATATGTTATAATGATATCTGTTACATGTTAATGTAGAAGTTCTTTATGTCCCAGATAGGTGTTTTTGGTAGATAAAGGAAAAGATTTCAGGAACACTGTATGAGGATTGAATTGTGAGAAAAACATGACTTCGAAGAATAGGCAGAGGCCAGGCACAATGGCTCACCCCCTGGAATCTCAGCACTTGGGAGGCTTAGGTAGGGGGATTGCTAGAGACCAGGAGTTTGAGACCAGCCTGGGCAATATAGTGAGACTCTGTCTCTACAAAAAATAATAAAAAAGCACATGTGGTGGTGTGCTTCTATAGTTCTACCTACTTGGAAGATTGAGGTGGGAAGATTGCTTGAGCCCAGGAGTTTGAGGCTGTGGTGAGCTGTGATGTCAGCATTGCACTGCAGCCTGCATGACAAGAGTGAGACTTTGTTTTATTAAAAGGGAGGGGCAGTGAGTAGGTAGTATTTCTAATGGTTGTAGGTTCTGGTTATACTTTGAGATGTTTCTTTTTTTTTATTTTCCCTGGCCCCATCTCCAGACTTTATGACTCATTCATTAACTGTGAGACTGCAGATAAGTAACTATGAATGAAAGTATCAATGTTTATAAGTTGGATTTACTTTTAGGAAAGAATTGGATATAATTCAAAGTTTTCTCTATAATAACAACTTTACTTCTTATGTGGATCTGGTATGCTTTCTTGATTGGTAAGACAAAGTGGGTTGCAATAGCAAACCTAGCCTAGATTGTGCATAATAGAGGAGAGGATACTCCTGTGAGAGGGAGAGCATACCGTGGTCAAAAAGAGTCATAGAGCCATTGTCTTACACTATTTTCTGGGGTTAATTTTTGACCCATAGTAGTAAACCTAGTTATGATTGTTTATCCTACTGTATGCTTTACAGACAGAAACATCTGCAGTGGGCTAGGGTTTTCTAGAACTTAGACAACTGCTTTTGGCCAGTTGAACATTGTGGGTGCTTCCCTAGCATTGATCCCAGCTCTGAGGCTTTTCCTTGCCATTAGTCATTTGCTAGTATAAAAAATTCTGTGCATGGTGATGATGTGGTGGGTAGGTGGAAAAATGGTGTTTCTTTTTTTTTAACCATAAATTATTTCTTTTTTTATGTTGTTGGTTATGGGTTTATATTGCCACTTTTAAGGAAGGAGCGGGCACAAACTAGTTTTGAAAAATATTAGTATTGGCTTGGTGCCTGTAGCTTAGGTGGCTAGGGCACCAGCCACATACACTGGAGCTGGCAGGGTTGAATCCAGCCTGGGCCAAAACATAGCTGGGTGTTGTGGTGGGTGCCTGTAGTCCTAGCTACTTGGTAGGTTGAGGCAAGAGACTCACTTGGGTCCAGGAGTTTGAGGTTGCTATGAGCTGTGATGCCATGGCACTCTACCCTGGGCAGTGACAGCTTGAATCTCTGTCTCAAAGAAAAATATTAGTATTGTAGCTAAAAGTGATATTCATCTGTTCTAATGCTAGGAAAAAGTGACATTTCTCTAATTCTGAGACCTAGCTCAGTTTATTGCTTGTGTTTATCACCCTCTGGTATTCTACACCATTGCCTGGCTTTGGATCTGTATTTTCATTGCTGTTGGAGGTAAGAAATGCCTACTATTATGAAAAACATCTTTTATCCTGAAAGAGAGGTGCAGTTAATCTGTTTTGTAATACACCCCTCCCCAGTCCACGGTTTTTCTTTGCTTGGTTTCAGTTAATCCATGCTCAGTTGTGGTTTGGAAATACTAAATGGGAAATTCCCAAAATAAATAAGTTTTAGATTGTGCACTATTTTGAGTAGTGTGATGACATCTTCTGCCATCTTGCCCTGGACGTGAGTCATCCATTTGTCTAGTGGATCCATACTGTGTATGCTGCCCACTTGTTAGTCACTTAGTAGTCATCTAAGTTATCAGACAGACTATTGCGATATTGTAGTGCTTATGTTCAAGTAAACCTTATTTGACTTAACAGTGGCCCTTAAAGGCAAGTGCAGTGATGCTAGCTATTTGAGAAAAAGAGAGAAACTTCTCACAAGCTGTATTTTACACCTTCTCCCACCAAAGAGAGAAGCTGTAAAGTACTTCCTCTAAGTGGGGCAGCGCCTGTGGCTCAAGGAGTAGGGTGCCCGCCCCATATACCAGAGGTGGTGGGTTCAAACCTGGCCCCAGCCAAAAGCTGCAAAAAAAAAAAAAAAAAGTACTTCCTCTAAGTGAAAAGGTGAAAGAAAGTTCTCAACTTAATAAGGAAAGAAAAAAAATATGCTGCAGTTCTTCACAAGAAGGGTGAGTACAGTATAATAAAACATTTTGAGGGCCAGAGAGAACACATTCACATAACTTCATTTACAATATAATTGTTCTTTTTTATTGTTGTTAATCTCTTACTGTGCCTAGTTTGAAAATTAATCTTTAGCATAGGTATATATGTATAGGGAAATATGGTTCAGTTCTGTTTGAGGCTTCACTATAGGTCCTTGAACACTATCCCCAGGGATGAAGGGACTGCTATATTTTTTGATGTCCCTTTCCCCCCAAAAAGGACTGAGGAATCATTTATAAACATATATTTAAAGTTCATTAGAGATTAGGCAGGCGAGAAATAGTACGTATTCTTGTGGGGAAGAATCTTTGTGCCCTTAAGATTATACCTCCTGCCAAGTGTATACTGTTACATAATAAGGTACTAAAGTTGAATATGGATTTCATAGTAGTGTTGGTAGGGGAACTAGGAAAGTACAATTAGCAATTCACTTATCAATACTGAACTTACTTTCTTTTTGTTTTTCTTCTTGTGAGACAGATTCTCACTCAGTTGCCCTGGGGTTGAGTACCATGGCATCATAGTTCACAGCAACCTCAAACTCTTGGAGGACTCAAGGGATCCTCTTGTCTCAGCCTCCTGAGTAGCTGGGACTACAGGTGCCTGCCATAAACACCTGGCTATTTTTTCTATTTTTAGTAGAGACGGGATCTTGTTCTTGCTCAGGCTGATCTTTAACTCCTGAGCTCAGGTAGTTATTCTCCTCGGCCTCCCAGAGTGCTAAGGTTACAGGTGTGAGCCACCACAGCTAGCCTTAATACTAAACTTGAAAAAATCAAAAAATATTGAACTTTCTTTTTGAATTAAATATCCCCCCAATCCTTTGGTTTCCCTTAAGGGTTGAAAGAAGAAAGAATTAAAAAGATAAAGGAAAAATGTAATTTTTTTCTTGTCAATGTATGTTTCCTTACATTGCCCCTTGTTGACTGCTGTAAGGGCACCATACTTTTCTCTGTCATGTTGTGTGTCATTCTGTTTTTAAGTTTTGTCTTTGCATGATTGTTATTTCACAATAACAGTGTGAGAACAGAGTCTGTTTGACTTACTGTTGAGTCTAGTATACCTATCTAGCACAATGCCTGCTACATAACAGCTACCCAGTAAGAAATAATTGTATTACTTGTAATACAAATTTGAATAGCGTATTACATCTCTAAGGCAGTTAAGCACTCCCTGTTTGGCCAGGTATTTAGGATTTCTGTTGTATTATACATTTCTTAATGATATTTATAGTAGCGCAATAGAATTTTCTTTGTTTCTACCCTATAACACATTCCTACCTTGAGAGAGCATGGATTTTTTTCCCCTGTATTTCTTCAGTGTCTCATGATGTCTGACATGTTGTATCTGTAGTAAATGTTCAAAGGTAGGCTACATCCTTTTTCATTTAAAAATGATAAGATTGTTATGTTTTGTTGGTGTTTTTCTGGAGTGAACTGTTCATATTGGTTGACCCTTTTTGTCCAGAAGGAAGAGAGAGCATATTGACATTGTTGGGCAGGTTTCATTTCTCTTACTTGCTTATATGAGATAGGCAAAATAGATAGTATTCATATTTTACATATGAAAAAACTGAGGCTCAGAGGGTTTTTTAAGTGACTTTGTTAAGATTTCACAGTTATCAGATAGTAGAGCTGGAATTTAACTCCAGGTTTGTTAAGTACACGAATTTTATTTTTATCCTGCGTTTTAAAAACTTTTAGTTAATGTCTAGGTAAATCAAAGTTTTATGTTTTTACAATTTTTAAAATCGAAGTTTGCCTTTAAAGTTACAGTGTTTAAATCAGGGGTCCTCAGACTTTTTAAACAGGGGGCCAGTTCACTGTTCCTCTCAGACTGTTGGGAAGGCTGGACTGTGGGCCGTGGGACGAGTCAGCTGCTAAGCAGGACAGGCAGCAGCCGCAAAAACACCCAGTGGTCCAGATAAGGCACTCTGGATAAATGTCCTCAGTGGGCCGCAGTTTGAGGATGCCTGGTTTAAATATTAGAGATATTAAAATGTGAAACCAAAAGCAAAACTGGACATAAACTTGAGTGAATGTAGTAGCCTTTTTTTTTTTTTTTTAAATGGGGTTACAATGTCTTATGTCAGGGTTAAAGCAATGTAAAACAAAAAAACAATTCTTTTTATTTTTTATTTCAGATTAACATAAGGGTACATAGGATCAGGTTACTCTATTTGCTTTTGGTAAGTAGCATCTGAGTTGTAGTTGAATCCTTCTCCCAGAAGGTATACCATATACATTATTATGCTGTTAGTTGGGAGCTTACTGAGCTGAGCTCCCTTTCCTCTTCCCCCTCCCACTTTCCTTAACCCTCTACCTGATTTTGATTGTGTTTTACTCTCATGTGGGTAAAATTAAAAAAAAAAAATTCTTGCAGAAACCATGTTGGCTTGGTTTATTTTGGTTTTGTTCAAACATATCTGACTAAATTCCTTTGCATGTTTTTTCTGCAAACTAAAAAACAGATTTATACATTACGTTTATAAATCAAATATAAGCCAAACTAAAGCCAATAGAAAAATTAAAAGTAACATTAATATGATTGATACTATTTTGTCATAATGAATCACTCAACTAATATTAGGGTTATGATAGCTCAGGTTTCTTTTCGCATACCTTTATTATATTCTGCTTGACTTCATTCACCACAGTTTTTTTCTATTAGAACTTATCTGGGCTCATTGCCTATGGCTCAAGTGGCTAAGGCGCCAGCCACATACACCTAAGGTGGCCGGTTCGAATCCAGCCCGGCTCGCCAAACAACAATGATGGCTGCAACCAAAAACTAGCCGGGCATTGTGGCGGGTGCCTGTAGTCCCAGCTACTTGGGAGGTTGAGGCAGGAGACTTGCTTGAGCCCAGGAGTTGGAGGTTGCTGTGAGCTGTGATGCTACAGCACTCTACCCAGGGAGATAGCTTGAGGCTCTGTCTTAAAAAAAAAAAAAAAAAGAACTTATCTGAAACTCTTCTGTTTTGTACATTATCTCATTTGGCTTTTTGTACTCTTGGATAATGAATAATTAAGTGGCTTTGCTTGGCATTAGTGTAGTTGTGAAGGTAAATGTGGGAGTTTGCAGTGTGTGTCAGTATTTGGATATAGGGTCATCAAACTGTGAGAAAAATAAGAATGTTTTAATGGCATTTCTCAAATTATAGAAATTTTAAAAATTTTCCAAGGACTTCTGGGATTCCAGAGAGTAAATATGGACCCCAGTTGGAAAGATATGCTTTACGTAAGTCAAATCTCTTTTTAATTATGTTAGATAACTATATAGTTGAATTATCATTTTGAACTAATAAACTAGACAAAATTTTCAAGTAATCATAGTTGAAAGGTATCTTATTCCTGTCTTAGTTGTTTATATTTTATTTTATTATTTTATTTGGTTATTTTAGGTTACTGTCAAACTTACAACTTATGAAAATCAGAAATTTCATACTTAAGTTTTAAGTTTGACAGTTGGTATCTCTGACGTTTCACTTTGACACTTCTTGTTTTATTTTCATTGTGAAGGTGCATCCTCTTTCTTTCAAACAAGTTTTGGCTTGTGATTATCTTTCAAAAAATTTTAGAGCAATTTTTGCAAAACCATGGATAAGTAAAAAATTTGCGTTATTTTCACATGAGTTCCATTGTGGGACCAGTATAGTGCAGACAGCTTCAAATATTAACTAAGTGTTTGAGAAGGATATGGCTAATGAACACATAATATGTCAATGGTTTGAGAAGTTTTATCTTGGTGATTTTAATCTTGAAAATGAGCCAATGTGGGTGACCTGAGAACAAGGTAGATAATGATGAGGTGAAAGCTGTAGTGGAAGTGAATCTATCTCAACCTAGGTGTGAATTAACAGTAAGATTGATGTTACTATTCCAGTATTGGACCGTTTGAAACAAATTGGCAACGTAAAGAAGCTGGATAGGTGGGTTCTGCATGAATTAAACAAGTGCCACAAGAGAAATAGCCTTAAAGCTTGCCTCTTTTTGCTGTCAGGACATAAAGGTGAACTATTTCTACCCTGTAGTGTTATATGTGACAAAAAATGGATTATTATGACAATTGGAAACATTTGATACAATGGTTGTATAAAGATGAAGTGCCAAAATACAGTCAAAAACTGAATATTCAACAAAAAAAGGTTAGTGGTGTCTGTTTGGTGCTCTAGCGCTGGTATTAACCACTACTACAGCTTCATAAATGTTGGTCAGTCATTATGGTAGATGTCTACTGCAGACTACTGGATGAAATGATGAGGATGATTGTGATTAAGTAGCTGAGATTGGTTAATAGAGACAGGACAATACTCTTGCAAGTAAACACTGAACTACAAGTTGCACAAACAGTGTTGCTGAAACTACAAAAGCTGGACTTGGAAACTCTTTTATCCACTGTATTTATCAGAGCTTGCACTAACTCACTACCACTTCTTCCAAGATTTGGACTTCTTGCAAGGAAAAATATTCAATTCTCAACAAGTGGTGGAAAATGCCTTTTGTGATTTTATAGCTACTCACTCTCCAGGCTTCTTTGCCACTGGCACGAGCAAGCTACTGTTAAGAAGGCATACTGCTTCTTGTTTGAGATATAATAAACTAAGTGTTTAATTTGAAATCTGATGTTTCATATTTAATGACTTAATAGTTGCCATTTCTTTAGGCTCCTCTTGGCTTTGACAGTTTCTCAGACTTCCTTTGTTTTGGTGATCTTAGATTTGAAGAGTACTGGTCAGGTGTATTGTTGGATGTCTATTGTTACATACCTTATATTTCTCTCATGATTAGATTGGGGTTATGGGCTTTTCAGAGGAAGATCATAGAAGTACCATTTTTTCACATCATATAAAGAATCATACTCTTCCCTCCTTGAGGATAGTGTATCTACATAAAGGAGGTCTTATGAAGAGGAGACTTGTCTTTTTTTTCTTCTCCATTTTTAATTTATTATTATTATTATTATTATTTGAGACAGAATCTCACTATGTCACCCTTGGTAGAGTGCTGTGGCATCACAGCTCACAGCAACCTCAAACTCTTGGGCTTAAGTGATTGATTCTCTTGCCTCAGCCTCCCAAGTAGCTGGGACTACAGGCATCTGCCACAATGCCTGGCTATTCTTTTGTTGGAGTTGTCATTGTTTAGCAGTCCTGGGCTGGGCTTGAACCAGGAACCTCGGTGTATGTGGCTGGCACCCTACTCACTGAGCTATGGGCGTTAAGCCTCTTCTCCATTTTTTTAAAACACTGCTTTAGCTTCATTCCATAGATTTTTTGGTATGTTGTATTTTCATTTGCCTTTTGATTTCTGCTTTGACCTAGGAGTTTAAAAAAAAGTACATTAGAAGATTAATATCCAGATATTTGGGAATTTCCCAAATGTTATTGGAGAACATTTTGTGTGTTTGAACCTTTTCAAAAGTTTTAAAAGTTACTTTATTATGGTTTAGATCAGTGGTTCTCACCCTGTGGGTCGTGACTCACAGGAACTGTATTAAGGGGCCATGGCATTAGGAAGGTTGAGAACCACTGATTTAGATAGTCTGTTGGTGGGTGTTCTCTGTGTGCTTTAAATGGATGTGTATTTTGCCACAAAAATATCAGTTAATTCAGCTTTCTTTTCTGTGTTTCTCAAGCCTTCTCTACTGATTATATGCATGTATCTATCTACTTTCATCAGTCTTTGTAAGAGGGTTATTGAGATCTTTGAATGTACTTGTGGTTTTGTGTTTTCTTTTAGTTCTGTTAGTTTTTACTTAATGTATTTTGAATCTCCTATTAGCTAGATAAATGTTTAGGATTATTCCCTTGATGGATTGATTTTTTTTTTTTAAATTGGTATAAAATAATCCTCTTTATCTTTGGTCCTATCCTTAACCTTTGGGAACCACTAATCTGAGGGAATCATGTAACATGCATATCCTTTTGATACTAGAATAATTTCTTTGTGGTTCATCTAAAGTGAAGTATTGTGTCTGAAATCCGCTTTTTATTTTAATACTGCTTCTCTGATTTTCTTTTGATTAATATTAGGATGGTATTTTTTTTTTTTTTGCTTTTAACTTTTGTCTGTATGTTTAAAGAGAATTTCTTTTTCTTTTCTCTTTTTTTTTTGCAGTTTTCTGCCGGGGCTGGGTTTGAACCCACCACCTCTGGCATATGGGTCTGGCGCCCTACTCCTTTGAGCCACAGGTGCCACCCTAAAGAGAATTTCTTATAGGTAGCAAGCATATAGTTCAGTCTTTCTTTCATATTTTGCTGTTTAATTCTTTTTCTTTCTTTCTTTTTTTTTTTTTTAAATAGAGACAGGGTTTCACTTTATCGCCCTTGATAAAGTGCTGTGATGTCACAGCTCACAGCAACCTCCAGCTCCTCGGCTTAGGTGATTCTCTTGCCTCAGCCTCCTGAGTAGCTGGGACTACAGGTGCCCACCAGAATGCTTGGCTGTTTTTTTTTGTTGCAATTTGTCTGGGGCTGGGTTTGAACCCACCACCCTCATTATATGAGGCTGGTACCCTACCCACTGAGCCACAGGCGCCGCCCCATTTTAATTCTTTTAAAAAATGTTTTATTTTGACATAATTCTAGCTTCACAGGAAATTGTGTAGAAATATTCATGGACATTCTACTGAACTCTTTACCTAACCTCCTTCAGTGTTAGCATCTTGCTTAACTACAGTACAATATCAAGACCAGGAGATTGACCTTGGTCATGCTTATTCAGACCATGTGTGTATGTACTCATTTGTGCGCATGTGTATAACACTATGCAGTTTTATCAGGTATAATTTCTATAACCACAGCCATAATCAAGATACTTTACTGTCACCACAAACTCCTTTGTGCCGTCCCATTACAGTATATCAATACCCTCATCAGTCTCCCATCTTTAACCTTTGGGAACCACAAATTTGAGGGGATCATGCAACATGCATACATCCTTTTGATACTGGACTAATTTCTTTGTGCTTCATCCAAAGTATTGTATCTATTAATAATAGTCTTTCTATTTATGAGTAGTATTAATTTCTTTACCCATTGACTAAAGAACATTGGTTAGATTCCAGTTTCTGACTTTTATAAATAAATTGCTGTGAACATTAGCATGAAAGTTTCTGCTTGAAATTTTTGATTTTCTCTGGGATGAGTGTTTGGGAATGTAAATGCTGGCTTGTATGCTAAGTCCAGTTTTAGTATTTGAAGAAACTGCCAAACTGTTTTCTAGAGTGGCCATACCATTTTGTATCCTTACCAGCAGTGTATGAATAGTACAGTTTCTCTGCATCCTTGCCAGCATTTGGTATTACCACTACTTTTAATTTTAGTTATTCTGATAGATGAATAGTGATGACTGATTGTGATTTTCATTTGCATTTCTCTAATAGACAATTAAGTTGAATATGTTTTCATGTACTTATTTGCCATTTGTATATCTTCTTTATGAAAATGTCTCTTTATGTCTTTTGTCCATTTTCTAATTTGATTATTTTTTAAACATTGAATTTTGAGAAGTTCTTTGTATCTTGTAGTTACAAAATCTGCTGCTACAGGTTAATCTGACTGGTGTCCTTGTGAAGCAGAAGTTGAGTTGGACCTGGGGTTTGCTGTTGCCTCTGTGGGATGGATCAGGTCATCTTCCAGTGTGGTGGTTATAGAGTCAAGGTCCTTGAATGACCTGGGATTTTCTAGCTGCTGACAAGAGTGGATTGGCCTGCCTGCTTATGCAGTGGTTGTGGTTTTCTTCCACCCCTTCCCCCCCACATGTCTGGTGGTGATTCCACATTGGAGGTTGAGGTCTCTCTAGTGCCCAGTCCAGGGTATATTTGGTATAAAAAAAAACTCAGGGAACTCACTATGAGGTCTGACAGTTAAGCTTACTGAGCCATAGGTGCCACCCTATATAAGATGTTTTTAATTATCATGGGGTAGTTTAGGTGGATTCAAGAGTTCATATTCTTACTAATTCTATCAATTCGTCTTGGTAGATATATAGGCACTTTTCAATCTTTTGTTAGTTTAGTCTTGTATATGTTTTATACAATGTGTACAAAATAAATTAGGACTAATTCTTAGAATTGTTTGATTACAGGAGGTTGAACACATACACAATAATGCACATATATACATAGTCATTATTTTCATATTGTTTTCCATTGAAGTTGTTGTCAGTTTGTATTCATACGCTTTGAAAGTCTGTTTAGAGAATTTTGATGAATTTTCTCTAGTTGCCCTTCAGTATTATTCCAGTTTATTCTTCTAGTTTGTCTGCTTACTGCTCCTACCAAGCTATTCCTTTCAAGCCTAATAAATTTTGAGGCAATCTAGAATAGTGATTACCATGTGGACTCTGGAATTTGTGTTTTTTCATTCCTGACATTGCCATTTACTAGCAGTTTGACCTTGGAAAGGTCACTGTGCCTCAGTTTTCCTGTCTGTACAATGGGAGAATAGTGGTACCTCAGTCAAGGGGTCTTGCAATTAAATGAGTTAAATGCATTTAATGTCTAGTTCTAATAGATGCTATGTGAGCATTATCGAATGTTATCATTGCATTTTTAAGTTCATGAACAGGTCCACTACTGTTTACTGCCCATTAATATTTCTTTTTCTGTGAGTTGCAATTAGTCTTTTCTTTAAATTATACACATGCACATAAAGCTTATAAAAACAGTAGCTCCCATCTCTTTTCCCATTTTCCTCTCTATAGTTTCACTTCTTTATGCTAATCATATTCACCTTTATGTCTAATAAGCTTTTGCTGCTACTTCTTAATTTTTGATTTTTAAGTATTTTTTATTGATCTTTCTCACCCCACCCATGGAAGTGAAGATTTGGCTTACTTTATTCCCCACTGTCCTACTATACTCTTAGATGTGTACATTGTGACTTCAATAAAACTTGGTTTCTTCTGAATGTAATACTTTTAGTTTGATTATTTCTCTCTGTATTTATCACTAGTTTTTGTTCAACCCCTAACTTTTCAGTTGTCCCCCTAATTCTGATTAATTATCTAAATTGCCTCTCAGGATGTTGAGGTACATGAAGAAGTTAGTTTTAATTTTTCTAAAGAAACCTATTCCATAGCCTAAAGAAAACTATTCTGTAGTCTGTTCAGGTTGCTATTTCAGGCTGCCATAGATAACGTGGCGTGAACAACACACATTTATTCCTCATGGTTCTGGAGTCTGGGAAATTCAAGATCAAGGGCCATGTTCTGTTTAATAGATGGCTGTCTTCTCACTGTGTCCTCTCATAGTGAAAAGGGCAAGGGAACTTACTTTAAATATTTTTAAAAGGGTACTCATTTTATTCATGAGAGCTCTACCCTCAAAACCTTCCCAAAGACTCCCATCTACTAATAACTATATCACATTGGAGGTTAGGATTTCAGTGGATACGTTTAGTCTGTCAGTCTTCTAACTTGCTCCATTCTGGACTGTCTCTCCCCCCCCCCCTTGCATATATATTAACATATTTTACAGAAGAAGGCTCCTTCACTACCTAACATTTTGTAGCTTGCTTCTTAACAGTAATATATCTTGGATTTCTTTCCCTGTTAGTATATTAGGTCTTCCTTGTACAGTATTCACCCTAGAGAAAAGAAAACTTGTGTTCTGTCAAAAACCTATACATAAATGTTTATACCAGCTCCATAACTGACAGAAAGAACAATACAAATCTCCTTCAACAGGTAAATAGATAAAACTGATACATATTGTTCAATAAAACTAATAGTAATAGCAAGCTGTCAATACAATATGAAGAACTTGGATGGGTCTTCATAACATTATGTGGAGTGAAAAAAAAGTCTCAAAAGGTTATATACTGTATGGCGTGGAGACAGATTAGCAGTTGCCAGGGATTATGGGTTGGAGGAGGGTGTGATTTTCAAAGTGTTAGTGGCCTTCCTGTGGAGGTTTTTCCAAGCTTTTGTTGATCTCTGGGAGAAGAGAATTTCTGGGCCCACCATGTAAGCCTAGCAAACAACAATATTTTTGCTTTTTTAATTGAAAGTGAAAGTAGAGAGAGAGGGAAGGAGGGGACTGGCAGCTCTAAAAGACTACCTGTACTGGGAGGAAGTGGATTTTGGTCATTTGAAGTCTTACTAATTGAGGGGAGGCATACTCAAGGCTAAGGGATTGGCTTTTACTAAGAATTTGGTAGTAATTCCTAGAATTAGGTTTCCTCCCATTTTCATAGTTTATGTGGTTATATCAGAACTGTCATGATGATTTCAAGGGTAGAGAAATTTTAAGCCACAATATATAAATGATATTATAATTAGCCAGAGTTCATGTAAGGTAGCAAAGATAACTGACAAGTTGATCGAAATGGGTTCTTGCCTGTGGTTATCATCCTTTCTAGTTAGATTCTGTTTGAGGTTTGTTTAACATCTGCGTCTGGTCTCAGCCCTGCCCCCTAGTCTCTCCTACTATAGCAAAGGGACAACATAAGCTGTGTATCCTGATTGTGGTATGTACACCAAAATCTATACATATGTTAACATTTATAGAACAGCATACTGAAAGAAAAAAAGCCAATTTGACTGTGCTTTTTAAATAATAAACCATTTCAGGAAAATGACCAAAAGCATGTAAGAAATTTCAAAGCATTTATTAAAGAAAAACTGCTGAACTGCAGTAAAAATAGTGGGACTCAGGCATGTTCACCCACTCCCTAAATCCCTGCCTCAGCAAAGTCTTTGGTGTGGTATTTCTGCCAGGGGAGGCAGAGAAAGGTGTGAAAAATAGCAGCTTTGCAAGACAGAGGAGGCTGACTTGACTTGAAGCAGTGTAGTCATCCCTCAGTACTCCCTGTGGGTAACAGAATCCATGGATTTGGTTCCCTTGTATAAAAAAGTGTATTATTTATATAACCTGTGCTATGCAGACCTCCCATATACTTTAAATTATCTCTAGAATACTTACAATTAATAAAATGTAAATGCTATAGAAGTAGTTACACTGTATTGTTTAGGAAATAATGACAAGAAAAAAGTCTGTACATTTTCGGTACAGACATAACTATCCTCTCTTATTTCCCGTAAATAGTAGAACCTCCATAGGTGACTACCTCCTTAAGTTGACCTAATTTTCATAGACTGGACATGTACCACATGTACATATTGGTATAATAGGCCTGGTTCATTATGTTGACCTTGTCCATACATTGACAAGTTTGTTACAGTCCTTTGGGTGATCAACTTACAGAGGTTCTAGAATATTTTTGATATGCAGTTCGCTGAATCCATCAGGTTTAGAAGCTATGGATATGGAAGGCCAACTGTATATGAGACACTAACAATCTGAACATCAAACAATTAAGGAAGTACAAAATCACAGATGCCTAAAACTCTGCAGTATTGGTGGGGGCAGTCATATAACCAATTGGAAATTTTACTGGGTAATCTGGGGAATGACACAGCCATAACAGACCTTGATAAGCTTTTACATGTTCCTAAGCATCTGGAAAGCTGCACACACTCAGGAGAGACCAGAGATGTTTCTAGTTTGGCTCCATGTGAGGCTTTGCTGAAACAGGATGTAAAAGAGTGGATTTGTAAACCGCTTAAACTTTGACAGATATGGTCCCAGCAAACACATAGACTCGTTGGTAAAGGATGGAAGCCTAACTGGCTCAAGATGTTTATGAACAACCTCTTATTTGTCATTGGCTGGTCATTAAACTCTGCCAACCCAGGGATGACTTCTAGGAAGCCAAACTTAAAAATTAAGAAAAACAAAGCAAACAAAATACCCAAAAATGGAGACATCAGTGGTCACAGGTCACACACTATTGAGAAGACTACAGAATTTAGTCCAGGCAAATCACAAAACAAACTGCAACCATAATGATCTGGGAGGTGCAGGGTCAGTATCTTGAGCTGTTACAATGTATTAATTGAAAATGTACAATTTTTAACAAAAATGTATGAGATATTCAAAGAAACAGACATAAAAAAAGCTGGAGAAGTATTAAAGGAGACTAAACTGACAAGATAAGGTAATGTACAATGTTCCTAAAGAGATCCTGAATTTTAAAAATGATAACTATAAATTATACTAGGAGAATGAAGAAATTTTAATATGGGGTACATGTTAGATAACAGTATTGGCAATATTAAATTTCTGAAAAGTGATATAACTACACTGTAGTTATTTTGGACAAGGCCTTTGCTCTTAGGAGATTCATGCTAGGATATTAAGGTAACTTTCAAGTGAATTAGTAAAAAATGTGGCAAGGGAAGGGGAGAGGGAAGAGAGGAGAGCCTGCACACAATGTGGCACAATGTTAACAATTGGTAAATCTGAGGTATTGTAGTATCCTTACAACTTTTGTGATAGCTCGATATTTTTCAAAATAAAAAGTTAAGGAAAAAAACGTAGAAAAAATATCTAGCAGTGTGAGATTAATTAATTAAATTCTAGTGCTTCTATATAGTGAAATATTCTAGACTGTCTGGAAAAAATGAAATGGCAATATTTTTTATATTGGAGAGACCTCCAAGTAATAACAAGGCAAGCTACTGAACATTGTATACATTTTTATAAATGTAAATATAACCACAAACACATGCAGACACACTAGGACAAACTAACAGAAATAACAGAAATTGGTAATGGTAAAGAGATGTTTTTTGTTTTATTTTACATTATAGCTTTCTTTACTATTTTAAATGTCTGTACATATTCACGTATTGCTTTTTAAAAACACATCATTAGTAGTTATCTGGGTGGTAGCTGGTGGGTATTTCATGTTTTCTTTATACTAAAGGGAAAAAAGAAAACTAAAAAGAGAAAGTGGATAAAGGAAAGAAATTTCAGCAAGCCTCAAGTGTTCTCACTGAATACTTACAAATACTTATTTTCTTTCAATACTGTAATCATCAAGGACATTCTACTATACTGTAAATAGAAATGTAGGATTCTTTTTTTCCTTTAAAAGGGGTTGAAGGAATAAAGGAAGTATTTTCATTGTTTTTAGGAATTTGCAACAATAAGTTCATCACTGATACTGTATGTACCTGGGTCTCTGACTTCATTCTTTAAGCATCCAAGTCACTCTGAGATAGTATAGCTTTTAGTGCCCTCTTACTTGAGGAAAGCAAGAAATTAAGTAACTTGCTTCAGGTCTCATAGGTAACTAATAGCAGAAAATACCAGGTTGTACTCTGTATAGCACTTCTAACAAGATAGCAAGTACCCTGTTAAGCAGTTTTAAACTGCAAGTAACAGTCTTATGGAAATCAGTTAAGTACATCAGGACCAGATTTTTCTTTAATGATGTTAATGCAAAAACTCCAAACTCTGTAAAATAATTTACAGATTTTTTTTTTCAGAGCTGAATGTGTGTGATCACAGCCTGGAGCACATGGCCTTTAAAGGTCCTGAAAAAATGAGGACCTGAGGAGGCTGGGTTACAGTTTGGTTTTAATACATTCATGGAGACAGGAATTACATGTAGGTAATCAGTACATGGAAGGTGTATGTTGGTTTGGCCTGAAAAGGGGGCACATCTCCAAGGAGGATGGGTGTGGGATTATAGGTTATAGGTGTGTTCAAAGATTCTTCAGTTTGTCATTGGTTCAAGAGATGAAGCTTTGTGTAAAGGCTTGGAATTTTTTAAGTTAAAATAAGAGAGTTTTTTTTTTGAGACAGAGCCTCAAGCTGTCACCCTGGGTAGAGTGTTGTGGCATCACAGCTCACAGCAACCTCCAACTCCGGGGCTCAAGCGAGTCTCCTGCTTTTGCCTCCCAAGTAGCTGGGACTACAGGTGCCTGCCACAACACCTGGCTATTTTTTGGTTGCAGCCATTATTGTTGTTTGGCGGGCCCAGGCTGGATTTGAACCTGCCAGCTCAGGTGTATGTGGCTGGCGCCTTAGCCGCTTAAGCCACAGGCGTGTAGCCAAAAAATAAGGGAGTTTTAATCAGAGGTAAGCTACTCGACCTATATTGGACATAAATGATCATTTTGGAAATTGATGACCTGTGGGTAATTTAACATTTGTCTTGCAGGGCCTTAGGTACTGTTATTGACTTAATCTTATAGCTATAGAGAGTATCTCCAAAAGGGAGAGGACATAAGGAGGCATGTCCTCCCTTCTGCTCATAGCTGGCAACTCAGTTTTAAGGTTTTAATTCTGGGGTCGTCTTGGCCAAGAGGGCTGCCTCTTCATTTGGCAGGAAGCTTAGGATTAGATTTTGGTTTACAATGAAATAAGTTATCAGAATGGATCTTACATTGAACGGATAAATAACATTTCATACAGGGGAGGGTGTTCCAATACAGTTGTTTGTTTACTGCCTAAAAACTCCTTCACAGACAGTGCCATTTGAGCTGGTGTGTTGTCATGCATACAAGCTATGAGTTGTTGGTGAAAAGTTCAGGTTATTTTCATCTAACTTTTTCATGCAGCCTTTTTAGCACTTTCAAATAGTAAACTTGGTTAACTGTCCAGTTGGTACAGATTCATAATCCCTGTAATATCAAAAAAGTTTAACAACATTGTTTTCATTCTTGATTTGGACTGATGGAATTTTTGGTTGCAGAGAATTGGCTGACTTCCATTGTGCACTTTGATGCTTTGTTTCAGTGTCATATTGGTACACCTGTGTTTTGTCACCAGTGATGACATGACTCAAAACATTATCGTGCCTCTTGAAAAAGTCTTCGCATACTTTGACTCTCCTTTGGTTTTGATCACTGGTGAGCTCCTTTGAGACCATTTTTGCACACCTTTCTCAAGCAAAGATTTTCAGTAAATTGATATTTACTTGGTCTGCTGTGCTTCTCACAGTCAGCTGATTATTTGACACACAGTTCAGTGAAGTTTTGCAATGTTTTTGTCAGTTATGCTTGTTGCTGCCCTGAACTCTTTTCATCAGTGATGCTTTCTCTCCCCTCAGAAAAACGTTTAATCCATTTGTACACTGAGGTTTCTTTGTGGCATTATCCCCATAAACTTGGACTAATATATGTCCCTGATTCCACTTACACTCTTGCCAAGTTTAACAAGAAGTTTAATCTTTGTTCATTGCTCTGACCTTCCTGTGATGGCACACAAAAACATGCAATAGCAATAACGAATGCCACTTAGCAAGATACTGCCAGATGTCACCATGAACATAGCTGTAAGACACTGATATAACAAGGTCATGAAATCTTACTGAGTTGTTTGTATGGTGATTCCTATTGTAAGCACATGGAAAGTTTGCAAACTTAATTGTCAGATCTTGTATAACAACAGCTCTCATGGTCATTCTAGAAAAGAAGTTCCAAAATAGCTGTGAAGGGTAGGCTAGGCACTGGCATTGGTGCATAGCTTCCCAAAGGGAATACTTTGAAGGTGATCATAGTGATTGATATTCAGCAATGAGGTTTGTGGCACTTTTTCTAGGATGAGTTTGTAAGCTTAATTGTCAGACTTTGTACAGTATCAAAGAATTACATTCATTAATACCATCACCAGTATCATCATGAAAACCTTTAAACTTGGGGAAGCTGCCAGACTCACAGTAGTGTGGTGGATATAAACTTTCCAAAATTGTGATTTTTTTTTTTCTGCTTAAAATCTCAAATTTGATCATTGGTAATAAATATTGTTAGCTCAATACATCCATTTCTGAGATGTCCTCTAAAAACCCAAGTCTAGACCTTGTGCCGTGGCTCATGCCTGTAATCTTAGCACTCTAGGAAGCTAAGGTGGGTAGATTGCCTGAGTTTATAGGTTGGAGACCAGCCTGAGCCTAAGAGTGAGACTTCATTTCTAAAAATAGCTGGGCGTTGTGGCAGGTGCCTATAGTCCCAGCTACTTGGAAGGCTGAGGCAAGAGAATTGTTTGAGGCCAAGAGTTTGAGGTTACTGTGAGCTCTGATGCCATGGCACTCTACGTAGGGTGACAAAATGAAACTCTGTCTTCAAATTAAAAAAAAAATCCAAATCTGAATAAATCTATTGTTTTTAGTCATTCTTTCTAATAAAAGTGGTATTCTATGAAAAATAGGCTAGTTCACTTAGCTTAATCACACATGCAGTTTCTCTCAATGAGAATGAAACCATTGTACTTTTTTACTTCTGTGTGGAGCCCAAATGTTTTAAATAAAGTTTTCATTTCATCCCACAGATTATTAAAATAACATGTTCAATGATTTGCCTTTAATAACAAGATTTTTTTACCACTTCATTCAGGGTATTCTAAAATGAAACTGGCATTAAAAAAACTGCTTGATTAGTGAATTTTATGACTACTGTTCAATGTGGTGCCTCTGCCTTGACTCTTACTAAGATGTCAGCAGTTTTGCTCACCATTGGTTTTGCATTAGTATAAATGTCAACACAGTTAAAAAGAGAAATAACATTTTAGTATCATATTAATAATAAAAATAATTTTGACTTAACAGAATCTCCTAAGAGTGTTTCAGAGACCCCAGTTTCTTCTGAACCACGCTTTTGGAATAGCTGCCTTATAGGAATTATATGTATTTTTGAATTATTAAAGTCTAATTGATACTTCTGCCTTTCTCTTGGGCAATCAAGATTCTTAGAGCCTTTACCCCCTCCTCATTCCAGTGTTATTGTATATATGAATGCTGTGCATGTTTTCAACATAAATTATTATTTTTAAGGTTATCACCCACATATTTAGCCATGCTTAACATTTTTTTCTGCTTGCTATTTCTTCCTGCATCTCTGATTTTTTTTTTGAGATCATTTTCTTTTCTACATGTGGGTCTACTGTATTCATGTATGAAAATATCTTTATTATACCTTCATGAAGTATGTGTTGAAGTTCTTTTGGGGGGGGGCTGGGGGAGAAACATGACTTCCAGCTATTCTATTATTTGTTGAAAGACTATTCTTTTTCTTTTGAAGTGCCTTTGCACCTTTTCAAGTTGACTGTATTCCTGAGGGTCAGTTTCTGGGTTCTCTGTTTTCTGTTGATCTGTATGTTTGTCCTTTCACCAATACCATGATGGCCTTGATTATTGTAGCTTACTGTTATTAAGTCTTGAATTTGGGTAATATGTGTGTTCTGACTTTGTTCTTTATGGCTGTTTTTATTATTATTATTTTTTGTACACACAGTCTTATTTTATCACCCTCGGTAGAGTGCTGTGGCATCACAGCTCACAGCAATCTCCAACTCCTGGGCTTAGGTGATTTCTCTTGGCTCAGCCTCCCAAGTATCTGGGACTACAGGCACCCTCCACAATGCCCAGCTATTATTTTGTTGCAGTTCGGACAGGGCTGGGTTTGAACCCACCACCCTTGGTATATTGGGCTGACACCCTACTGACTGAGCCACAGGCACCACATTTTATGGCTGTTTTAGTTCCTTTGCCTTTACTGTATAAATTTTAGAATCAGTTTGTTGGTACATAAAAAAGCCTTGCTAAGATTTCATATAGGATTGCTTGAATATGTATGTCATATTAGAGAGAATTTTAATCTTCATTTTTGAAAGATTTTTGCTGGGTGTAGAATTGCAGGTTGACAATTTTTCCCCTCTCCTAGTTAGTAACTATTAAAATATTGTGTTTAATTCCTAGTTACTTGCATTGTTTCCTCCAATAAATTTTCCCAGACATATGTTACAGCCTGAAAAATATCTTTGGGCAGTAATCTTGGGGCAATTTTAGAGCTTTCATCCTTTGTTTTCCTTTTCTCCAGGATTATTATCATTTTGTGATAATGCAATGTCTAAAACCCTTTGTTTTACACATTTTCTCTAGTTACTTAATTGTTTTACATACCAGTAAATTTGGTCTGTTTGTGTTTTGGCTGGAAGCAGAAGGAAGTCCAAGAACTTAATGAATTTTAAACCTCAAAATACCTTATAAAATGGGAGAATGAGATGTCACTTCAGTAGAGAAGCTGGATTTAAGGTTTCTTCTGAGACTAGTGAGTTGGTGTTTACTTCACTGGTTTAGAATAAAAATTTGAATATCAGCTTAGAAACTCTAAGCTTAAAATGGCCCCTAAGTTTGGATGGTCAGCTTTCATATTTTATATGAAAAAATTTGAATATGTAGTGTTATAAAGGAATATTTAAATTAGTTAAGGCATTTTTCTTTTACTAATAAATTCAGATGTATTGTAAATACTGATTTTTCAGATGATTGTTTTCAAATTAGTGTAGCAGATTGTTAAGAGTCACTAATAATGAGAGCTGTGTGAAGTTGCCTGACAGTTTATTCCATATTCCTGTTACCATTTCACTTCCTAAATTAAAAACCCTCCCAGTCATACTGGAAAAACTATAGTTGTGAAAGCCTGCAGAGGGGCTGCTGTCTCTAGTGCTTTTAAGTAGTAGACACAAGCACTTGTAAAGTATCTAAGGAGGGAATAATGCAGTTATTTGTTCCTTGATCTTACTAATCAGTGGAGAATTTATGTTTTGTTTTATTGCTCATTTTTGTCATTTGTGGCTCTCAGTGGCAGATCATAATTTTCTCATGATATTTTTTAGTAAGTTACTTCTTCCTTTACTGATTCCTAGAAGTTCCTTATATACATTCTGAATATGAATGATTTGCAATTATGTTGAAAATATATTGTTACAGTTTGTTGCTTGTCTTTATACTTTTTTTGATAAACAGAAGTTCCAAAGATTGATGTAGTTAAATTTAGTATTCTTTTTTTGATGACTTGCATTTTTTGTCTAATTTTAAAGAAATCCTACCCTATCCTGATGTCAAAGGCATTTTCCTATGTTTTCTTCTTAAAGGTTTGTGTCAGTGGTCCTCAAACTTTTTAAACAGGGGCCAGTTCACTGTCCCTCAGACCGTTGGAGGGCCAGACCGTGGGCTCCAGGACGAGTTGGCTGCTAAGCAGGACAGGCAGCAGCAGCAAAAACACCTGGTAGGCCGGATAAATGTCTTGGCGGGCCATAGTTTGAGGACACTTGGTTTATGTAGTTTTTCATATTTAGGTCTTAAACCATCTGTAATAGATTTTTGAATATGTGGGTTTAGGAGTCCAATTTAATTTTTTCTTTCCTTTCCTTAGAAATAATTTATTGGCTTACTACTATTTTTTGGTTAGGTTATTGCTTACCAATTTTGTTGTAGTTTTACATACATGTAAGTTTTGTTTCTGAGCTCTTTGCTGCATTGCTAAATATTTGTATTTGTACACCACTTTTATTTTTGTGTCTCTTGTGATTTATGATATCTGGCACAGTGCCCTTTCTTTTGATTAAATTTATGTAGCAGTTCCTTTTCTGTCTCTTTTAAAAAGTGTTTCTGTATTATGTTTTAGCTGTGTTTAAATAAACTGCATAAATATGCATTTAAAAATCTCTTGACAGTCTTTACTCTTATCTAGCATATTTATTATATTTAATTTTGGAGATCAAATGATAAGTGCTCATTTAAATATATTTGCATATTGATTACCTTCTTTGTTTTGGTCATTCCCCCACTGCAGGTATAGTGAGCTTTTGAGTATGAAGAGTTTATTTTCTTTGGAATTGTAGGATGTCTTTTAGGCCAGGGATGTGATTGATGGCCTATACTTTTAATTGTTATTAGTTGAGGGAACATCTACTTGTGAAATGAAGTTATGTTCTACTAGGGCGGAGTGAATTCAGACTTAGGTCTGTCCGTACATGCTCAAGAGATCCTCTTTTATGCTCATTGAGATGGGCAGTTTTCTTTCAAGAACAGTTTTTAAATAACATGTAAATAATTATTTTTAAAAATTAGTTTATACTTAGTTTGGAAGTGTTAGCTCACTGAGGTCTCAGGGTTATGGGGAGTCAACTCTTAGGTGGGCTTCAGGGTTTGTGTTCTATCCCATGAATGAGGCCTCTAAACTCAACACTCAGTTTCACATAGGCTTTCAACTGTTTTCTTACAAAAAGTTGTTTCCGTATTCTTTCTGCTTCTGTTTTCTGTAAATTCTGGTGTAGGTCCCTCCCCTCTATCTTTGTAAGTTTCTCAATTTCTTGCTAGGTTAGGTTCACATTAAGAACTTTTTATTTTTCTTTTTTTTTTGAGGCAGAGTCTCACTATGTGGCTCTTGGTAGAGTGTTGTGGTATCATAGCTCATAGCAACCTCAAACTCTTGGGCTTAGACAATTCTCTTGCCTCAGCGTCCCAAGTAACTGTGACTACAGGCACCTGCCACATCGCCCAACTTTTTCTTTTTTCTTTTTTTTTTTTGTTGTTGTTGCAGTAGTCATTGTTGATTTTAGCTGGCCTAGGCTGGGTTTGAACCTGCCAGCCTCTGTGTATGTGGCCTGTGCCCTTCCCACTGAGCTACAGGTGCTGCCCCCACATTAAGAACTTTTTGTATCCTCTTGCCATCATGTCTTATCTGACATTTTAGATTTTCAGCAAGAGTGGTTGTCTGGAAGTTGTTCCCAGTCCTTTTCATTTTATTGGCTTAGATGGAAAATTGATAGTTTGTACTAATTACTGGGAGAATCTATTGATGTTTCTTAAGATTGGTGATGATACATATACAAAGACTTTGTTTCAGAGACTTTGATTATCCTGTTGTCTTATGCTTGGCAACCCAAAAGATTCAGGCTATCTCTCTCAGCATTCTTGTTAACCCATCCATTCCTAGTACATTTATAGGAAAACTTTGGTTACAACCAAATCCCAGGAACACAGGCATGTATATGGTTAAGTGAGAGAAGGGAGAAATTACAGATCCTGACTCATATATGCTGGGCCAGTACAACATTGGACAGGGGAGAAAAATGTGGTTAGGTCCTTGCTTTATAAGAGAAGGGAAGTATTAATGAGTGTTTGATCAGGTAGATTTATATACTATACAGCAGGGCTGTCCAACTTTTATTTTCCTTTGCCACACATTGAATGAATAAGAGTTGTCTTGGACCATACAAACACTAATGACAGTTGATATGTAAACCACCCAACCCCCCCAAAAAACAATCTATGCATACTTTTCCTGTTATCTGACATTACAGATACCACCCCCCCCAAAAAAAAAAAAACCAGTCTCAACAAAATCAGCATGTGGGCAGTCAGGCCTCAGGCTGGACACCCCTGTAGAGGTTGGCTTTGCAAAAATAGAGAATCTTCTACTCCAGAAGCTCTATAAAGAATTCTTAGGTAGGCTGTGTCTGTTGGGCTGGGTGTGGTGGCTCACACCTGTAACCCTAGCATTCTGGGAGGAGGATTGCTCGAGCTCCGGAGTTTGAGACCAGCCTGAGCAAGAGCGAGATCCTGTCTCTTTTAAAAAATAGAAAAACTAGCAGGGCACTGTGGCAGGCACCCATAGCTCCAGCTACTGGGGAGGCTGAGGAAGAGGATCCCTTGAGGCTAGGAGTTTGAGGTTGCTGTGAGCTATGAACCCAGGGCAACAAAGTGAGACTCTGTCTCAAAAAAAAAAAAAAAAAGGTAAGTGCAAACTGGGAAAAGATACTCTTTATTATGTATAAATAACAATTTATGACATAGTTATGAAATGAGCTAAAATGTAGAGATATGTGCACATTCTGTGAATAGGTTGATAGTTTATGAAATAAATAATAAACTCAGCTATTGAATGTTGGTAAAAAACAATGAAAGAAGGGAAAATGAATACTTGTGGAAGGTTATTGGTTCAGTTTTGCTGGTTGCAACTTATCAAAAGCTTAAATTGTACTTTTCATTTGACTGTGAGGGAGTTATCCTAAAGAAATATAAGTTTATCAGATTACGGTCTCAGAGAAATAATAGTAGTAAAAACTTGGTTAACAACCAGATACTCTTCAGTAAAAAACAAATCATAGTTTAAATGCTCAATAAAATACTGTGCAGATGTTAATTTTCAGACAGTTATATGTTTTGACATGGCAAACATCCAATATATTGAATCAAAGAAATAGTACAAATAAACTATTTGTTTATATGCACAGAGAAAAGTCCAAGAGGGTATATTCACATTGATTAAAATGCTTTCTTATTTTACCTATCTTTGGGGAGAGGCCTTTACTTTGTTGTAGTTTCTCTAGTTTTAGAGTTTTTACACATTCATTAAATTAAGTGCCTACGTGTTAGAAATTATAGAATTCAAAGCAGATTATTTTCAGTGGAGTTCATGCTCATAAATGCTGTTTCACATTTTTATGCAATCTGAAGTGCTTGCTCCTTCCTTTTTTTTTTTTGCATTTATTCAGAAACATGTATAAGGCAAAGGAGTGCATACATACATACTTTGGTACTAAAGATAATTTTAACTGCATATTTGCCCAGGGTACAGGTAATACAGTCTCTCACCTTCATGAAAAGGTGGTCTACATAATTTTGCTATAGACTTGCTTTCTTTGTATATTTTTCTAACTCTGAATTAAATGTGTACAGCTGAAATGACATGGAGAATGACTGCTGTAGGATTGTTTCTGTCTACCTCTCGGTAAATAACAGACCCTGTAGTGTAGTAAGCAAATGAAGTAAAAAATAGGTTATAATGCTTCATATGGGAAATCTCAGGATCACTCTGTGCTTTATTCACAGAAAATACTATGAACTGACATTATCTCTCACACTCCCCTAATCTCTAAATTTTAAATATATATTATTTTAAAGATTATGTGAGGCTAACTTAATTCATACGATTACTTTGAGTTAAGAAGACTTTATAAATAGTGTACGTAAATATATTCTATCTTCAAAATGCTACATTTAGCATGCTACGGAAAATTTATTTGCAAAATAACCTAGCCATTCTGTCAGAACAGCTTCTTTTTATTTCATGTTTGCCCTGGGAGCATGTATATAGAATCCATTAATTTGTTCGTCTGCATGCATCTGTGATGAAGGTTTTGAAGTTAGTATAAAACTAGCAACTTATTGATGGTTTAGATAGTACAGCTTAGTTTTGCTTTGTTGCAGCCTTTCTTTGCCAAAAATACAAAAGAGCAAAAAATTAACACTATGTAAACTAAGGAGGAAGGAGATATCATTTAGGTTATAAGATAAAGTTGTTTAACGTTTTTAGATCCACATTTAGTCTGAACTAGTGCACTATTATTTATTTATTTATTTATTTATTTATTTTTGCAGTTTTTGGCTGGGGCTGGGTTTGAACCCACCACCTCTGGCATATGAGGCCTGCCCCCTATCCTTTGAGCCACAGATGCCGCCCCTAGGGCACTGTTATTAACATTATATGTAGCTACACATTTATGTATTAGCAGTAGTGTTTTATTTTTCTGTCTGCCACAAGTGGTTTTTGGATTTAGAAGCTTGATTTTGGTTTTTGTTTGTTTATTTTTGTTTTGTTTTGGATGTGTGTGTTTTATAATATTTTTTGTTTTGCTTTTGTAATGATTGCTTTTTATAATAATTTAAAATAAAGAAGGGGTGAGAATACATGGTAAAGAGCCAAGGTTCAGTCTGTGGAATGAAGAGAGAACATTTTGTATGTTGCTTTTTCTCCTTGATGCTTGGTGTGGAGACAGAGTTGAGGGAAGAGCTGGTGTGTAGGGGTGTATGAGGAAGAGATGGTTATGGATTTGATTTTAGGTCCCTAGGCATGGCCTAAGTTGAATACCTTATTCACCGGCTCTGGAGCCATACTGTTTGAATAAATCCCTGGCTAGTTAGTAACTCTGTGACCTTGAGCACAGGATCTTTTGCCTTAGTTTTCCTATCAGTGGAATAGGATAATTATTGTGATAGATTACCTCATAGAGTAATTATGAGGATTAAGTGAGTTAGGTATATGTAAAGTGCTTGGAATAGTGTTTGGTACATATTAAGAGCTGAGATATTAGCTAGCAATACTTTAATTACTAGGTTGTCTACTTTGATTTCAGTAGCATAGTTCTGTGAGAATATTTTGCAGTAGCAAAGTGTTTAACATAGTTTATTTGAAAAGAATGGTACTTAAAGTACTGTGATGATTTTTTTCTTTTTCTTTTTTGAGTCTCAAGCTGTCACCCTGAGTAGAGTGCTATGGTGTCACAGCTCATAGCAACCTCAAAGTCTTGGGCTTAGGTGATTCTCTTGCCTCAGCCTCCCAAGTAGTTGGGACTACAGGTGCCTGCCACAACGCTCTGCAATTTTTTTGTTTATTTATTTTTTGTTGTTGTTGTTGTTGTTGTTGTTGCAGTTGTCATTGTTTTAGTAGGACTGGGCTGGTTTCAAACCTGCCAGCCTTAGTATATGTGGCTGGCTCCGTAACCACTCTGCTATAGGCACTGCCAAAAGTGCTGTGATGATTTCCTGAATGGTGCATACTAACTAGAATTCAGCACCTCTAATGAATGCAGAGTAGTAAGTAGGTCTAGAGAGGCTGAGAAATCTAGACTTGAGAGTGATATGTTTAATTTTTGTTATAATGACTATAGTGATGCAAAAGATGTGTATTAGTTGAAAATAGGAAAAGTGAGGGTGAGGTTATGTGTAAGTTTCTTTACCTTTTCTAAAGTGTCAATTATGGGTGACAGTTAACTGGGTTTCTTTTTTCTTCCTTATTCTGTACATGTTAATGATTATTTCATTAGGCTATTTATTTTGTTTTTGTTTCTTTTTTCTTAAATGAGGAAAGAAGGTCATACACTCATTTCTCTCTCAAAGAATTCTCAGAAGTGGTCAATTCTGGGCTGCACTGGAACTCTAGTGTTCTAGGAACATAGGCTTCTATTTCTTTTTTTGCCATTCTCAGCTGTGGCCTCTGCCTCATCCACGAGTGTTACTAAAGCTCTTGCCACCTGGGTGATTCTAGCCAGTAGGCAGAGAAGGAGTTGAGGTGGAGCCTGTCTTTTCCTCTGTCACATTGGCAGTATATTTATCACCAAGCCACGCCTACAAGGATGGCTGGGAATCTGTCTTTATTCTGTGTAAACATGTACCTAATTAAATTTAGGGTTTCTGCTGACAGAGGAGAGGAGAAGGCATATCTGAGGCACCTAAAATCTGAAGCGAGTTACAAAACAGCATTTATATAAATGTGTAAATATTAATAATGAAGCCTGAAAATATGTGCTTACATCTGCACAAAACCTTGAATAGGGTAGAAAAAATTTATTAACATT
Source organism: Galagoides demidoff (assembly GCA_963574575.1). NCBI lineage: Eukaryota > Metazoa > Chordata > Mammalia > Primates > Galagidae > Galagoides > Galagoides demidoff. The sequence goes on from CAUYQV010189151.1 coordinate 36,615, forward strand.
TATTGCTTCTGGGAAAGGGAACTGAGTGGCTGAGGTCAGGACTGGGAGAAAGACTTTTAGTATACACACACATACACATATCCTTTTGAATTGGCAATATGTAAATTAACTTGAAAACAATAAATGCCTTTTTTTTTTGTTTTTTTCCGACAGAGTCTTGCTATGTCTCCCTCAATAGAGTGCTCTGGCATCATAGCTCACAGCAACCTCAAACTCTTGGGCTCAAGCAATTCTCTTGCCTTAGCCTTCCAGCTAGCTTCAGCCTCCCGAGTAGCTGGGACTCAGGCTGCAGCCACAATGCCCAGCTATTTTTAGAGAAGGGGGTCTTGCTCTTCCTCAGGCTGGTCTCTAACCAGTGAACGCAGGCAATCCGCCCAGGGCCTCCCAGAGTGCTAGGATTACAGGTGTGAGCCACGTAACCTGGCCTGAATAAATGCATTTAAAAAGAAACATCTAGATCAGGCGTCTGCCCCACGGGCCACATGCAGCCCGCCTAGGACATTCATCTGGCCCACCAGGTGTTTTTTTCCATCGCTACCTGTCCTGCTTAGCAGCCAACTAGTCCCGGGGCCGCAATCGTGCCCTCCAACAGTCTGAGGGACAGTGAACTGGCCCCCTGTTTAAAAAAGTTTGAGGACCCCTGATCTAGATGTTTGATATATTATAAATTCAGGAATAGATGTATCATTAAGAGTCAGTAATACTGAAGATTATAATTTGGTTGAATTTTCAGAATGGTTTGGATTCAGGTAGTTTCAATCCCTTTAACTTCTTAAGGATATTTAAGGCGTTTTAAAAGCAGTCAGCCAAAGACTTTGCTAAGTATCTGGAAAGGGAAAGAATTCCTTTTTGGTTTGTGAAGCATCTTTTGTGTAAGACATGAGTTTTAATGATGCAGATATTTTCAGAGATTTTTTTTTATGGGAGCAGGTCAGAAGGCTAGTATGTTTATTTAGAAATTTATTCTGGAAATTCAAAGTGGATAAAGTAATTGAAATTAAGATAGATATACTCACATGCAGGCGTATTTGTGGGTATGTATTACATAAATGTTATATGTAATATATATTATGTCTTTTTACACATAATGTAGACTAATGAAACATGCTAATAACTAAGGAGGTGGTGATAATGGTAGTGGTGGAACATGTTGAAACACCTTTTCCTGTTGTCATCTATATTGTTGTAACAATCTGATCAGATTTATGTCCGAAGGAGCTGGAGTGATCTGCTATAGTTAGTTATGCACGTAACCACATCTTCCCCAAAGATGTCTGAATAGAAAGCTGTTAAAAATATAGGAAGTTAGTAGAATGAAAAAGTTTGATGTGTATTTGGACTAGAGTGGGCTTTGTGTTCAGGAACCATGCACGAAAAAGTTTAGGTATTTAGGTTGGGACTAGTACTTAACAAGGCCCCGTCACCCAGGCTGAACTGCAGTGCCCATAGCTCACTGTAACCTGGAACCATGATGACACCACCACTGCACTCTAAACCCTGACAACAGAATAAGACCTGTCTCTCAAAAAAGAAAAAAAGAAAAAAGATTTTGGAATTGTCAGCATGGAGGCTTAATGAAGACCTGAGTAGTTTCTCTTCACCCTCCCCTCCCTCCTTCTCCACCTTCCCTCTCTTCCCCTTATCTTCTTCCTCCCCTGCCTCCCCCTTTTTCCTTCCCTTTCTGTCTCCTCCCCTTTTCCCCATTCTTCTTTGAAAGAGTATTGAAACAGAAGTTAATAGGACACAAAAATGACTCTTTGAAAGTGCCTTTAGTTAGGGATCAAGATAATGAAGTAGAGCTAAAGAAAGAATGAGGAAGGAAGGTGGGTTAAAAAGGAGGATCCAGGAAAAAAAAATGATATAGAGTAAAATCGAAATTACATAAAAGAGGCAAGAACCACCTAGTTTTCACCTGATACCTAGTAGGTAATAAAGTCTCCAGGATGGAATAGGTGCTCATTGATGAGTGACTAGCATAATACTTAGTATTTTTAATTATCTACACATATTGTCTACTTCAGTACCTTTAAAAAATCTTGCGGTAAAAATCTACATAACATGAAATTTATTGTTTCAACCATTTTTAAGAGTACAGTTCAGTAGTGTGCTGCCAGTCTTCAGATCTTGCAAAACCGAAACTTTATAGCCCCATTAAACAACTGCCAATACTTAGTGGTTTTCATAAAAATGTTTGCAGTATTTATCTCCTGTAAGATAACATAGCATTTTTTTCCCCTGAAAGAACAGAATTAGTTAAGTTTTAAAAGTATGTTATCTTGAGTGGGTTTTTTATTAAGAAAGCTATGAGCTTCTAAAAACTGCAATTCTTGCATAATTCTTTTTATCTTATTTTTTCTTATATAATTCTTATAGAGTTATACTTAGGATCATTGAAGCCCAAGGAATCTTTTAAAAATGTAGCTTGTAATAGTATCCAAAATAGGAAGTCTCCTTTCCAGCTCTCACTAAAATAGCTTAGTAATATGTATCCTTTAATTCTTTGCATTGATACGAATCAAAGATGGCCCGTTTAATTTCTGACATGGTTAATTTTTCCTGTTTTCTGATTTTACTCAGTTAAACAATATTTGTAAGTTATACCCATTTATTGGTCTGATATCTGGAACTACCCAAAGTACAGTGATAGATTTTTATTGTAAGTAAAACTATGACATCCTGGATGATTCTTCTCATTTAAACTAAGTCAAGATAATTTCCATATGACAGTTTGTTTCCACATCCTTTGCCAAACTTGTTACTCTCTTTATGTTATCACCTGCTAAAATGTATTACTCAGAACTGATGATAATATTAAACGTCTGGTCAGACCAGACCTTGGTGAGCTAATTATTGCTTTTGATGTGTATAATATACTTTATTAATTAGGGCTATGAATACTTTTAAATAGCTATGTTTCATGGATGACACATTGCCTGGTAGTGCTTAAATCAAAATCCCTTAATCTGTTTTAAGTAGTAGTTTTTTATTATATTCAGCCTAAATGGTTCAGTTCATTTCAAACCATTGAGGTATTTAAATCTACATTTTTTTCAACCATTTGTATATTGCCTAACTACTTCAATTAATCTCCTAAATTAAAAGAACTATTTGTTTAAAAGTTGCCTATATTTAGCAGTTCTAAAATGTAGATAGTTTTAGTGATGCATTGATCAAGTTCATTATAAAAGATTAATACTGAACATTAAAAAATTATATGGCTATGTTCATGAGCTCTGAACTTTTTCAAAGTTTAGAAATAGAAGGTAATGGTAATGTTACTATTCTTGGATAACTGATTTTTTTAAGTAATAAAGATAAAGCAGATACTAAGCACAAATTATATTGAGCATTGTAGAAATTGGCTCTATAATAGGAGGAAGACATCTAAACTTTCTGTCTACCTAGGAATATCTCAGTTTACTTTTCCTGTGTTTAGTAATTGATGATGAACTTTTTATTTTCCTTTTCTATGTTTTTTCTGGTAGTTGGTAAAGGTTATAGAGGTGCAAGCCACCAGTTATAAAAAAATTATAGTATATAACTAATTTTTGTGGAGGTAGTTGCTCATTCCCCATTTTAAGATACTCCATTTTTATAGGCTTTTCATTTGTAAACATAAGAAATTTCCTTTCCTAATATTTAGCATATAGGAGTAGGTTGAATATTTTAGTTGTTTTTAAGCATTAAAAGTTATGTAGATCTGCACTATCTAACTTGGTACTCATTAGGTGTATATTTATTTAAATATAAATAAATGTTAAAATTAAAAAGTTCAGTTACTTCATTGCACTAGCCATGGTTCAAGTGCTTAGTAGCCACACATGTCTACTGGCTACTATTTTGAACAGTGCAAATTATTGTAGAAATTGCTTTATTGATTGATGCTGATTAGTAACAAATGATTTTTATTCAAATTTCTTACCATACTTACAGCAAAGGTATAAAATGAGCCCTAGAGGAAAGCATAATAATTCTTCCATGATTTTTTTTTTTTTTTTTTTTAAAGATACAGAGTCTCACTTTATTGCCCTCGGTAGACTGCTGTGGCAGTGTCACAGCTCACAGCAACCTCGAACTCCTGGGCTTAGGTGATTCTCTTGCCTCAGACTCCTGAGTAGCTGGGACTATAGATGCTTGCCACAACGCCTGGCTATTTTTTTGTTGCTGTTTGGCTGGGGCAGCGTTTGAACTCACCACCCTAGGTATATAGGGCCAGCGCCCTACTCACTGAGCCACAGGTGCCACCCAATTCTTCCATGATTTTTTTAAGAGGAGAAATGATATAGATTAATTATGAAAAATCTAAAAAATATAGAGAAATAAAATAAATGAAATAAAAAGAATATCTATATGGCCAAACTACAGACTTTTCTGTTTTTAACATTTGTTTTATATTCTTATTCTTTTCTTTGCAGTTGTATACAAACACTATATTGGAGGATTTTACTAGTGTATATTTAAAATTGAAAAAAGCAAGAATATGAAAGTAATCTTTTTAACTAGAAAGATTTTTATTTTATAGAAGTTTAAATGAATACTGTTCTAAATCTAAATAATAATTATGTATCTTCTATGATTATTACTTGCCTTTCAACTGAAGATGTTATAAAGACAAGGTGTTTCATTCTAGAATATTGTATGAGTTAGGAGTATTGAACATTATCCCAAGTTATTTATTTTCCTTAATATTTGGCTATTTCTAATATCAGAATTACCTTAAACACTTTACATAAATTCATGAAGTTTCACTGTGAGATGGTGACACAATGTGCTTAGAAACTTTATTTTGTCTTCTTGTTCATTTTCACATCGTGTGATATTTTGGCTCTGTTAGCATGATCTTTGACCACCAAGATTAGTTTGTTAGGTGCATGGTAGCTTTATGGGAAAATTATTGAGAATTTGTTAACCCTGAGTTTATGGGAAGGTGAATTTAAAATTCACCCATTCTAGTTTTTACCTGGTGTTATGCTTCATGATGATTAGTTATATGTAATATTAATTTTATAGCAAATGAAATGTCATGTATGTAATATTTATATGTAATATTTTGTGGGAAATGGAAGATTGGCAACTGATGATCATGGTAGTGGCATCCAGGGTGATGAGAGAAAGTATAGGATGTTGGAATCTTTTTTATTTAAATTGTTAAAGAAATTTTTTTTGTGTTTATCTTTTGAATTCTTTTTACTAGGAAAACATACTTGCTTATAAATTTAACATTAGCCATAAGAAGCTATCAGAAATGAGTAGGAAATATTTCTAAATATCTAAGCATTTAAAAAAAGACAATCACTATTTTAATGAGTGCTTTATTTACAATGCTATTATTAGTGTTAGAAAGTCATTTATATAACATTAAGAATTGTTATAATGTAGCTTAATAATTTCATGATTTCTCTGATAATAAAGCACTGTAGCAAATTGTATTTTTGTACTCTAACCATCTGCCAGATAAGAATTATATATAACTTAAATGAAGAGGATATTGAAATTTTATGCTTCCAAATAATAGTAATTTCTGAGACTTCAGCGTAGCATTCAGACTTTTTTAATTATAGGGAAACAAAATGATTATTTTTCAGTGATTGCGATTTGGTACATATGCATATTTTAGAGAGCTAAGAGTAGAATAGGAACTGAAGACAGTTCTCTTATGAATCTTATACTTTAGGTATAGTAGAATCAACCTAAAATTTGCCTTGTTTAGGATGGGTTATCCAAACTTATTGAGTATTTATGTGTGTACTTTGGATAGTGAATTTTAGGATATACATTTTGAAATTCTATGTAAGGCTCTGTATTGCATAGGAGAGGAAAAATGAAGGCATTCTAAGTGGATACTCTGTCCCATCTTAACCCTGCTCCCCCCTTTTATTATACCAGCAAAGCTCTTGAAATGGTAGTGAGAAGAGTTTTTGATAATAAGCTAAAGGGAATTCTTTGCTTTGTGGGCACCAAACCTGGGAGTATTCCTAGTAATGTACCCAGAAATTTTTTTTTTTCCCCTTCCGGGAAGGAAATGTGAGAGTGAATCAATATGCATGTATTGGAGTGGAGGTAAGGTTTAGGAATAGAGTTGGTATGTTTGAAGTATATCATGAGAAGAGGACTGAGAAGTGGTAGTTCGTGTAGTTTAAAATTGATAGAGGTTCTAGCAAAAAGTAACCATTCAATGTAAAGGATAACTATTCTTTCTTCTAGAGAGTCTATGAATTCTGACACAATTCAATAAAGCTCTTCCCACATGGGAGAAAGATGGATATTATTTGTGTTGGAGAGCAGTTTTGATATCAATAGGAACCATAGTAATAATTTAGATTTGCAATTTATGATTAAAGTTATCAGAGTGTTCCTGCATTATCTTATTTGGCAAGTATTGTTTCCATTTTATAGATGAGAAAAGCACTTATGTCATAACTAGTGGGTCTTTTAGTAAATACTTAGGGAAGCTATTCCTTCTGAAGGATGCTGCACTGAATAATTTTGAGAGAAAAGTAAAATTTTCAGTGTTGATTTCTTAGGGTGATTGAATGGTAAATATATATCCATTAGCTCAAGAAGGAAATGCATTTATAATTTTATTTTTTTCTCAAATATTTGTATTTTTTTATTTCTAGGCTGTTCGCTGCTACGAATCTCTAATCTTAAAAGCTGAAGGAAAAGTGGAGTCTGATTTCTTTTGTCAATTAGGTCACTTCAACCTCTTATTGGAAGATTATCCAAAAGGTAATTGTTTTATTGTTAATTATTGTTTGATTTATATATGTATTTACTTGTAATTATTTGTACTCTATGAAGGATACTACCATATTCACTTCTAAGAAGTTGTAAGCTCATGAACATAATACAAAAAGATAAAGAAAAGTAGAGTAGCTAGAAATGGAAAAATGTCATGTAGCTTCATGCAGATCATCAATAAGTTGATCATTCAGTAAAACTAAAAACCACCTACATGTGCAATGCAGTTTTGTTTGCCTTGGGAAAATTTCTACTGTAAAGGCCCTCCCGTACTAGAAAGTGAGTCAGTTTGATGCCGGTATGTGTACATTGGTGGGCACTTTGTTTTTTTTCTTTTTCTTTTTTTAATTTCAGGTTAATGTGAGGGTCCAAGCAAGTAGTTCACATTACTTGCCTTTGTTAGGTAGAGTCTCTCTTGTAGTTGTGTTCCGCACACAAAGAGGTGTGCCATATACCCTTACATTGTGCCTCAAGTGGGAGCATGTGTGGGCATTTTGGAAAGATAATACAAACTCAGCCATTTTTATTTTTTTCTTGGCTAAAACCATTTCCATTTTACCTAGACAATATTTGAATAAAAATCTAATCTGTAGCCATATTATTGTAAAGGTAAGTAATATAGAGAGATGACCACACATGAGCTTGAGCCTTGAATAAAACCAGTTTTTTATTCATTTGAAATTTTTCCATTAAGGAATAAGTGGGTCAAATAACCAAAGGTAGTCAGTCCCTAAAGATGTGCCCTTTTTGTGCTACTAAACTCCTGACTTTAAACCCTTATCAGGAAGTTAAAAGCATCCCCAAATTTTACCCCTACTTCAATACCAAAGGAAAAATCCACACTAATGGAAAACTGTTCTTAAAAAGCAAGAACATTTTAAGACCTTTTGATGTTAGTAAACGAACATTTTGATGTGGAGTGGATGGAAGTGTTATGCTTGTTTTCAACAAGTATGTTTAGTTGACAAAAACCCCAGCAAATAATATTAGGGCTAGAATCCAAGACTGTTGGTATTTCATGTTGATGTTTATTATGCTGTTAGGTCAAGTGAACATTTTCCTAACGAATATGCAGTTTTAGTTAGAGGCAAGTATACTTTGTGCAGTTTGAAGTTATCCTTATTTCCCAACTCACCTGTTATTCACAGTTGCATTACCTTTACCATTATGTAAATATTTCTGAGTTTCTGTCTTTTAATCTGTTCAGAGGGAGGAGGAACTGGTGGATGACATTTTAGGATTTTTGAGATTATATGATACTGTTTAGTACTTAGCAAAATTGATTCCATTCAACAGAATAATGAGTGTTAACAATTAATACCCCTTAGCTATTTTCAGTCTAATTAAGACTGGTAACATAATTAAAGGAAACTGTTATACCAAAAAACACATACAGGCATATTCCAGAGATATTCTGGGGTTTAGTTCTACACTACTGCAATAAAGCAAATACTGTAGTAAAGAGTCATTAATATGAATTTTTTTGTTTCCTACTGCATGTAGTAATATATAAAAGTTATGTTTACACTATATTGTAGTCCATTAAGTGTGCAGTAGCATTATGTGTAAAAAAACAAATGTAATATACCTTAATTCGAAAGTGCTTTATTGCTTACAAAAATGCTAGCAATCACCTGAACTTTCGGTAAGTTGTAATCTTGCTGATGGAGAGCCTTGTCTGCCCAAGATGTTGAAAGCTGCTGACTACTCAGGGTGGTGGTCAATGGGGGTAGTTGTGGCAGTTTCTTAAAATAAAAACAATGAATTTAGCCCCGTCAATTGACTCTTCCTTTCATGAAAGATTTCTTTCTCTGTAGCATGTGATGCTGTTAGAAAGTAGTCTACCTCCTGTAGAACTTTTTTCAAAATGGGGAGTCAGTCCTCTCAAACCCTGTTGTTGCTTTATCAAATAACTTATTGTAATATTGTAATATTTTTAATATGTAATATTTCATATTTGTAATATGAATCCTTTGTTGTCATTTCAAAAGTGTTCACAGCATCTTCCTCAGGAGTAGATTCCATCTTAACTTACTTTCTTTGTTCATCTGTAAGCAGCTCCTCATCCATTTAGTTTTTATCCTGAGATTGGAGTAATTCAGCTGCATCTTCAGGTTCCTCTAGTTCAGTGGTTACTAATGCTGCGGCCCTTTAAAACAGTTCCTATGGGTCGTGATTCATAGGTTGAGAACCGCTGCTCTAGTTCTTGTTCTTTTGCTGTTTTCACATCTGTGGTACTTCCTTCCACTTCATTTAGTTTTCAAACACTCAGAGTCATTCATGAGGGTCAGAATCAGCTTCTTTGAAACTTGTGTTAATGTTGGTATTTTGGCTTCTTCCTGTGAAATCATAAATGTTCTTCTTTTTTTTTGAGACAAGAATCTCACTGTGTCACCCTCAGTGGAGTGATGTGGTGTCACAGCTCACAGCAACCTCAAACTCTTGGGCTTAAGCAAGTCTCTTGCCTCAGCCTCCCAGGTAGCTGGGACTACAGGTGCCTGCCACAAATGCCCAGCTATTTTTTGGTTGTAGTTGTCGTTGTTTCGCTGGCCCAGGCCCATTCGAACCCATCACCCTTGGTGCATGTGGCTGGCGCCATAACCACTGTGCTATAGGTGCTGAGCCACAAATGTTCTTAATAGTATAGAGCAGTGGTTCTCAACCTTCCTAATGTCGCAACCCTTTAATAGAGTTCCTATGGGTCGTGACCCACAGGTTGAGAACCGCTGGTATAGAGAATGGTGAATCCTTCCCAAAAGGTTTTCAGTTTACTTTGCCTAGATCCTTGAGAGGAATCACTATCTATGGCAGCTATAGCCTTATGAAATGTATTTCTTAAATCATAAGAATTGAAAGTCAAAATTACTCCTTCGTCCATGGGCTGCAGAACATAACATTAGCAGGCATGACAACATTAATCTCCTTATTCATCTTCATAAGAACTTTTGGATGTCCTCATACGTGGATTTTCAATGAACAGTAATGTACTGAGTTTTTTTTTTTTTCCTGAGTGGTAAGTCTCAACAGTGGGGTTAAAATATTCAGTAAACCATTCTGCAAACAGAGATGCTGTCATCCAGCCTTTGTTATTCCATTTATAGAACACAGGCAGAGTGGATTTAGCATAATTCTTAAGGGTCCTAGGATTTTTCAAATGATAAATGAGCATTGGCTTCAACCTTACCCTTCTATGTTATAGAGATGGCTTCTTTCCTTAAACCTTATGAACCAATCACTGAAAAGATGTGTCCCAAAGCCTATCTACTATTATATAGTATATATGAGTGGACTGTTGATAGATAGGCATTAGCTTGGGTAATTTTCTTTGTTTTTCCCTGAGACAGAGTCTCCCTGTGACCACCCTCGGTAGAGTGCTGTGGTGTCATAGTTGATAGCAACCTCAAACTCTTGGGCTCAAGTGATCCTCCTGCCTCAGCCTGTTGAGTAGCTGAGACTACAAGTGCCTACCACAATGCCTGGCGCTCTCTCTCTCTCTCTCTCTCTCTCTCTCTATATATATATATATATATATAAAATATATAATTTTTTTAAATAGATGGGGGTTCTCACTCTTGCTCAGGCTGGTCTCTAACCCGTGAGCTCAGGCAATACACCTGCCTGGGCCTCTTAGAGTGCTAGGATTACAGACGTGAGCCAATGTGCCCGGCCAGCTTGTTTATTTTATTTTTTTTTGTTTGTTTGTTTTTGTGACAGAGTCTCACTATGTCCCCCTCAGTAGAGTGCTATGGCATCACAACTCACAGCAACCTCAATCAAACTCTTAAGCTCAAGCAGTTCTCTTGCCTCTGCCTCCCAAGTAGCTGGGACTACATGCACCCACTACAATGCCCGATTGTTTTTTTTATTATTGTTGTCATTGGTGTTCAGCAGGCCCAGTCTGGGTTTGAACCCACCAACCCTGGTGCTTGTGGCAGGCGCCCTAACCACTGGGCTACAGGCGCTGAGACAGCTTGGTTAATTTGTAATAGGAAGAAGAGGAGGAAGAGAATGCATTACAGAGGTATGCAAGTGTATTTTGGTATATTTTAATATTTCAAGCAGGTGACTTCTACTTCTTAGATAGGAGTTGCAGCTTAATTTATCTTTTAAATTCTCCTAGAGGCTTTTTGGGCTACATTTCCACTGCTAAAAATTTGTCATTAAAATAATAAGTACGGTGGTGCCTATGGCTCAGTGAATAGGGTGCTGGCCCCGTATACTGAGGATGGTGGGTTTGAACCTGGCCCCGGCCAAACTGCAATAAAAAAAAATAGCCGGGTGTTGTGGCGGGCACCTGTAGTCCCAGATACTCAGGAGGCTGAGGCAAGAGAAATCACCTAAGCCCAAGAGCTAGAGGTTGCTGTGAACTGTGATGCCACAGCATTCTACCAAAGGGCAACAAAGTGAGACTCTGTCTCTAAAAAAAAAAAAAAAATAAAATAAGTATTGAATTATTTCTATTCTTTCTCTCCACCATCTTTCTTCAAGTCCACAACTATGGTAGAACTCGTCTCTAATAGCACTTCCCTGCTTTCTTCTAAAACACACTCAAGCCTTCACCAATTTATATAGGCATTTGTTTACCTCAGGCTGATTTTTTTTTTTTCTTCCTCTCTTTAGAAATCAGTACAGGATAAGAGAACTGCCAACCTCAGGCAAATATACATTTATTTTTAAAGAACACATTATATATAAACCACAACTTTCTAGGAATAAATATAAACCATATGATGAACATGTACCATTCTGTGAGTAATCTGCTTAGGCACATGTATATAGAGATTTATTGACTGTGTTACTCTGCAGATAATCCTTTAATTATTTGCCTTGATTCATCACCATCTTTTTTGTATGGAGTTTTCTAAGCTCAGTGTTTCTCTGAGGCTTATAAATATACTGCTTTTACTTCTGCAGTAGAAAATGATAGCATCTGTTTTGTGTACATTTTGGACTGTGGTTATTTCTACCCTTATTCATCATTCTGATCTCATGTGCTTCCTGTCCTACAGGAATTTCTAAAAATTTGTGGTTTGCAGATGGTATGGTGTGGTTATTATTACTGTTATGGATTTATTCATTAAACATCTTTCACCATTTCAGGTGAGTTTGAGGCAGAAGGCAAAAAAGTTTTATAAAACTATTTTCTTGACCTTTTTGGTTGGTAATATGAACAGAGACCTTAAAACAATTCCTGTCACTTGACTTGGTCATGTTGCTTCTAGGAATTTATCATAATTGGATAGGAGATTGTGGGAGGATGGGGGCTCAATGCACTTGGACCATTGTTTTATGTTGTATTCCTCTGGATGGAGTGTAGCATACAGGATGTTTGGTATGGAGTTCCCTTTAGGATCAGCAGCTTTGGAAGATAGAAGGTGGAACCAGGCAGGATTAGGCAGAGGTAGAAAATAAGCTGTAAAAGCTTTGGCCAACTTTATGGGGGGGAACTCTGGAGCTAGAATGGCTATTGGGAGCTGTTCAAGTTGGGTCTAGGTGGCCAGGCCTTTGTACCCCAATATATTTAAGATATATTCCTCCAGTGTTTTCAGAATTGTATGTGGGTCAGTCTGGTAAGGAATGTGACTTTGGATAAGGTGGGTCTCTGCTGTACCTGAGGCAGCTTCTTTAAAAGCTCATAGGTAGAGGCTATCAGCAGGCAAGCCTCCCAACAATTCTTCCTTTTAAGTGGGATTTGAGTGTTTCTTTTCATTGTCTACTTTGCCTCCTTTCTCCTCCAACTTCAAAGCTCTAACGCATTAACCTCTGCTGTACCAAACAGCTAATGAGGCTGTCAAATAGAATACCTTAAGTCATTGAGAAGCAGTGATTTCTCTTCTTTGGGTTGGAGGACAACCTGAGAGAGACAACTCTGGACTGAAGAACAAACATAGATATTTAGACCAATATATGTGATGAATCTTAGCAGTTTAGTTAATATAAAATATGTGTAAATGTCTTTAAATATGTTTGTAAATTATAGAAGAGAGTCACTTAGTTAAATCGCATAGAAAGTCAAGTAGCAAATTGCTTCAAAGTATACAGCAGAATTATAAAAAAGCTAGAAATTATGAGGTGAGAGACTTGAGGGATAATAAGGGTTTCCAAAGAAAAACAATTAGTTGGATGAGTATAATAATTATTCCTGATATTAGTATGAGAACCTTGAGCCTGAAAAGTAGTTTATTCACATTTCTTTGTGAGCTGGATGTTTTCTTTTTTTTCTTTCTTTCCTTTTTTTTTTTTTAATGTTTTCCTAATTACAAGTTCCCTGAAATTCTAGCCAGTGATATAGATTTTTCTCCCCTTCCCTTTTTAAGTAGTTTGCAAGTCATGTGTTACATTGTCTTTTACTTTTGGGCAAAGTAGACTTTGGTTGTTTGAATTTCTAAGGAAGTATAGATGGCTAGGCAAGTTTTACATGTCAAGAGTTGCTAATGTGGAAATGTCTTAAGCCGGAGTTTACTGAGCTAGCTTGTTTTCTTTTTGTCTTTCTTGGGTCAAATGACAGTATCATTTATAGTGGAAGAACATGCAATGCTTATTTTCCAATCATAGATCTTGAGTTTATCTTCTCCAAAATTACTAATTTTTTGGATCCATGTTCTGTAATCATGGGATGTCCAATCTGCAGCCCACAGGTGACATGCTACCCAGGATTGCTATGAATGAGGTTCAACACAAATTTGTAAACATAACTTAAAACATTATGAGTTTTTTTTGTGATTTTTTTTTTTTATGGAACTTGATTGTGGGGTTCTTGAGCTTGAATTTTGTAGATGATGATGTTATGTTGCAGTGTCACATAAAACAAACATATGTATGCTCTTGCTATTTGTCCACACATGGGTTCAGTTTTACAATGGTGTGTGGTTTCAATTGTGTTATCTTCCAAACATAGATGATTGAATTGATGCCATCAGGTGTTACACATGCCGATGGTGACTTGGTGAGGCAGAGATTATCAATAATATTTCAACCTACTCTTGCAACATTAGGTGTTTAATATCATTTAGAAGTCAGTTAAGTATTCTTATTTGATTATTAAGGGTACTTCCACAACTTGGTGGCTCCTTAAACATTGCCTGCCTGGCTTTATGATGGTCCCTGCCTCATCCTGTATCAGCAACCAAGATGGGAGAGGGTCCAAACTTTGCTTTCTATTTTCTGCGAATTAATTTTCATAGTAAAAGTAAATATAGTCCCTTATCTTTTATTACTTTTTAAACCCCAGCATGGCTTTTACAACAACATCTTAAGACAGAACCCCCAAAAGAAAAATTATAGATAAAGGAAGATTGTTCAGTGAAAAGTAGACACATGACTACTTTTTTGTCAAGACAAATAATAAGGCATCGTGCTTAATTTGTAGGGAATTTGTGCAGATTTTCAAAGACTATAATTTTAAAAGGCATTATATGTAAAAATATACTGCCAAATTCGATGCATATGAAGGCTTGTGTCTTAAGAGCAAAATAGTGCAACTGAAGAAAAGTCTATCTTCTCAACAAATTTTTTTTTTTTTTTTTTTTTTTTGAGACAGAGCTCAAGCTATAACAAAATATTTTTTAAAAAATTGCAACTCAAGGTGGCGCCTGTGGCTCAAGTAGTGGGGTGCCGGCCCCATATACTGGAGGTAGTGGGTTCAAACTTGGCCCTGCTCCCCATGTACTCCCCCCCCCAAAAAAAAACTGCAAAAAAAATTGCAACTCAGACAATTTTCCATTGTAAAGCTGGTTATGTGATAGCATATTTAATAGCAAAGAAATCAGGACCATTTACTGATGGTGAGTTTATTAAGCAATGGTATAGAAAACGTGGCAGAAACAATTTGCCCGGAATAAAGGGGAATATTTCTAAAATCAGTTTGTTTTTATCAGATTTTAGTCAGATAAATTGAAGAAATTTGAAAATCTATCAAAAGAAAATGGGAAAGTAAAGATGCTTATTTTAAATTTTATGCTTTGGTTATTGATGACAGCACCGATGCTACAGATACAGCTCAACTTGCCCTTTTTTTTTCTGTTGAGACAGAGTTCCACCCTATACCTTGAGCAGAGTGCAGTGGCATTCGAGGCTCACTGCAACCTCAGACTTGGTCTGTGGGCATCCTGCTGCCTCAACCTCTGAAGCCACTGAAGTTACAGGTGCTCCCTTTGGCGCCTGGCTGGGTTTTTCTTTTTCTTCCTTTCTTCCGCTCCTCCTCTCCTCTCCTCCTCTCCTCTCCTTTCCTCTCTCCTCTCCTCCTCTTCTCCCCTCCCCTCCCCTCCCCTCCCCTCCCCTCCCCTCTTTCCTTTCCTCCCCTCAGAGTCTCACTCTTGCTCAGGCAAATCTTGAACTCCTGAGCTCAAGCAGTTCTCTCTCCTTAGCCTGCCACAGTGCTGGGATTACAGATGTGAGCTACTGCACCCCGCTTAACTTGCCATGTTTATTAGAGGTATTGATGGTGAATATCATGTCATAGAAGAAATGGTTTCTTTAGTGTTGTTAAAAGACACAACTAAATCAAGAGATTTATAGGAAGCAGTAAAAAATGTTAAAGCAATTGTCTTTGTCTATTGTGTATATATCTGGTATAGTTACTGATGGTACTCTGGCTATGGTAGGTAAGTAAGAGAGACTTGTGATATTAATGGAAGATAATTTAATTGCAGCCCAAAACTCATGTTTGAGGAAAGTATTATTGCATAGGACATGAAGAAAATTTACGTGCAAACGCTTTAAAAATGGATAATGTCATGCAAATAGTCATGAAGACTGAATTTCATAAGGGCCAAGGGATTGAATCATTGCCAGTTTCAGGAATTCCTTAAAAGTATTGATGCTGACTATGATGGCTTGATTTACTGTTCAGAAGATGCCTAAGTGGAGGGCAGATGTTGAAAAGATATTGTGATTTGTGACATGGTATCAAGTATCAAGCCATTTATGGTATCAAAAACCAAATTTGTGCCAGAACTTTGTGATGAAAACTAGCTTGTAGATTTTAGCATTTTTAGTGGATTTAACCTCTCCTTTAAGTGAGCTAAACATGCACCTTCAAGACGACTACCAACTTAATCAATATAATGTTTCAAACCATAACAGCATTCTAATTGAAATTGAAATTATGGCAAACTCAAATTAAGACAAATAGTTTTATGCATTTTGACCCGTTGGCTAAACACAGTCCTGTGAATAATGAAAAATATGTAGGCTTGTTTTTCAGTTTGGTACTGAAAGATTTCAAGGTTTCCAGGAAAATAAATGATGTTTTGATGCATTTACAACTCCATTTTCAGTTGACATAAATTTGTTACCTGCCAATGAATGCATACAGCTGCAATCTGATGTTCAACTTAAAGGAAAATTTGGTATGTCTCTTTATTGGACTTTTACAGTCCTATCTTCCCAGAGATAAGTACCCCTCACTTCACAATCACGCCTTTTTTGACGTCATTGCTTTTGGCAGCACCGATATTTGCAAGCAACTATTTTCAAGAATGAAGCACGTTGAGAGTAAAATTAGAACCAAAATATCTTATGAGCACTTTGAGAACTCATTGAGAATTACAGCTACTTCCATCGAACCAGATATTGATGCATTAGTTTCTCAAATACAATGTCAAATATACCACTAGTTTTATGTTGCCCACTTTTCTTTTACCTTTATAATAAAAACTATCAAAAACAAAGACATTTTATTACTTAGATGTGTGCATTTTCTATGTTAGTGATCACAAACATGAGACCTGCTTGATGATCTTAAGAGACTCTCTGAATGAGCACTGTATAATTAGGATTATTATGTAAGAACTTTTGTGGCATATCTGTGGCATCACATATCACTGAAATTATGCATGGACCTTTTTGGGGGGGCTCATTAGCTTTTGTTAGTGTTTGTGTCTTCAACAGGTTGGCCCAAGACATAACTCTTCTTCTTATGTGGCCCAGAGAAGCCAAAAAGGTTAGACACTCCTGGATTATACACATCCCAGCATGTCCAAATAAATGATTTCCCTCATTCTCTGTTAAGGGCTTGAGAAAAATCTAGTTAGAGTAGTGTAGGAATTTTTTTTAAATGGATAGGTAACTTAAAGATTAGAAATCAAGATTGGTGCTTTGATTAAAAGGATTATCACTAGAGAGACCCTGCTGATGGGTACTTGTATAATCATTAGAGTTTCCACAATTTATTTGGATTAAGAAACATAAAATATATTAAGATCTTTCTTGAAATGCTAAGCCTAATGGGAGTAGAGTATAATTGGCAATAAAATGTGTAAATGAGGCTGGGTGGTGGCTCATGTTTGTAATCCTAACACTCAGGAAGTCCAACGCAGGAGAATTGCTTGAGCTCAGGGGTTCCGTACCATCCTGAGCAAGAGCAAGACCTCCATCTGTACTGAAATAGAAAAATTAGCCCAGCGTTGTAGCAGGCACCTATAGTCCCAGCTACTTCAGGGGCTAAGACATAAGGATCACTTGAGCCCAAGAGTTCAAGGTTGCTGGGAGCTATGATGACCACATGACAACTCCAGGGTGACAAAGTGAGAGAGACTCTGTCTCCAAAAAAAAAAAAAAAGTATAAACGAGTGGAAAGATAATAAATGCTCATGGAAGAAAAGACTCAATTATAAATCTGTGTCTGTAGTTTGGAGTATCAACTCTGTGACTTTTAAATTTCAGGGTTTATATTTGTTTCTTATTTCCCAATATTGTTTTATGGGTGCTGTGTTTCTCCAACTGCTATCACATGGTCTTCTTATGCATCAGTTTTCAGCGACTTTGGAAGACATCATACTGTCTCTTTAAAGACTTCCCAGTTCTAAAAGAGAATTTTATGAAGCCAAGTGTTATATATTATTAATTATTGAAAGTATAACCTCCAAATTTGTTGAAATTATATAATGTTAAAAGGGCAGGCCCCAGTTTTGGTATAGTGACTGTACAAAATTGTCAGTGGCCTAGGCTTTCTTCTGTTGGTTAGGATGATACTAGGCACGGATATCAAAAACCTGATTCTAACCTAAACAATTAGGAAATGTTTCACCCCAAACAGTTAGATATTCATAAGTGGGTGGTATGTAGGTATATTTGAAGTCTAGAAGGGTCCAGGTTCTTTTTTGTTTTCTATGCTATCTTCTGTGTGCTTCACCTGAATTAAGAGTTCTCTTGTGGTGCAGTTGGTGGTACATGCTTCCTTGTTCATATCTATCGGTAGGAAGAGAGCCTTTCCCATAACTGTCATTTATAAATCAATGGTGATAATACCACTTGAGATCATATGCCCATTTCTGGACTCAAACAATCACTGAGATTGCCAGGAATATGATACCCTTTCAAATTAATCATGGGAGTTGGGAGTGAGGTTAGAAACAGATACAGGAATGTGAGTCATGCTACTCACTATTGAAACTCTTGTTTGACTATTCTGTTACAATTACTTTGATAATATAGTTAGCTTTCCTAATTACAAGACTTTTTTTTTTTTTTGAGATAGAGTCTCAGTCACCCTTGGTAGAGTGCTGTGGGGTCATAGCTCACAGCAACCTCAAACTCTTGAGCTCAAGTGATTCTCTTGCCTCAGTCTTCAAAGTAACTGGGACTACAGGTGCCCACCACAATGTCTGACTATTTTTTTAGAGATGGGGTCTCCCTCTTGCTCAGGCTGGTCTTAACTACTCAGGGTAATCCACTCTCCAGGGCCTAACAGAGGGCTGGGATTATAGGCGTGAGCCACCTTGTCTGGCCTACAAGATAATTAATGACCTTATGAGGTAGCTACACTCATGGGTGAAGAACTAGGAAACAGGAGGTGGCTTAAAACCAACTCTATAACTGGAAGTATTACTTACAGTCTAATATCCTTGAAGTGATAGTTGGTTAGCACCATCTTTATGTAAAAAGGTGAACATTATTCAAATATAAAAGTTACTTGTTCAGATATGTGATGATGTTTTGGGTAATGCTTCTATAATTTGAACATCTTCAGAATGTTCTTTTTATGGTATTTATATTGTGACTACCAATAAACAGTGTGAAAACATTACATGTGGGGTTTTAGAAAATGTTAATTTCCATTTTTTGGTTAATGTTTAGTGTCTCATATAATTAGGAGATGTTTACTATGTTGTTGCAGAGTCAACTTGGTCACTGGTGAGTTAACATTGTAGCCTGTTTCAAACGTTTTTTTGCCAGTTTTCTGATCCTTAATGCTTTTTTCCCCTTTATTGAGCAGTGTATTATATATAAGGAGATTGTTTAAAACAGCCTTTTTTCACCTTTTTTATCTCATGGCACACTTGAACCTATAGTTAAACTTCCTTGTCACACTTAAATTGTGTTGATCAAAAAAAGATTAAAAAAAAGAATATACTTACTGTGCTTTGAACTTCTTCCTTCAAGAATAATTAATGATCTTTAAACATTTTAACAGCACACCTAAGATCCTCTCATGGCACACTAGTGCTGTGGCATACTGGTTGAAAATCACTGGTCTAAAAATATATGTATGTTTAAGGAGGATTACACTTGACACTGTCTACCTGCCATACAGGTTAAGAAACAGAATGATACTGATACCTTTAGACTGTGTTCTTTCTAATTGTATTCTCCTCTCTTTCTCCATAGGTGTAACCCCATGTCTGACTGTGATGTTCAGTTAGTTTCCTTGCTTTTTCTCTTTTCTTCTTTCCTTTTTCTTTTTTTAAAACCACTGATAAAAGTATCCCTCAATAAGATATTGTTTAGTTTTAAAAAACGGAGTAGCAAGCACAAATATAGCTATGTAAGGAAAAGGCCAGATTGTTATTATTAGAGGAGACTTTCAGGAGGAGTAAAACAAGTAAACGAGATTCAGGGTAATAGTTTGGCTTCTGATTACTCAAAAGTTCACAGTAGCCTCTTTTGGGGAAGGTAGTGGGCCAGGGCATGTGCAAATCCTGGCAAACATAATACAAGACTGACAAGACTTGTTAGAACACCTGACAAGACTAATATGGACCAGGTGCTAGGATATCCATCAGGAATATGATGAAAGAGAGTGGATTTTTCAAATGTAGTTCAATTCAGGACATTTAACACTTGTGGGTGATAAAATGAGAGCCTTCACACTATGTATTCTCACACTATAGAGTGTAGAAGGGAGAATAGGAACTTTATCAGAACATGGTCAAGAAAAAGCCAAGCCCATATAAAAGTCTGGGCATGGCTTATGGATATTTGGTCTTCAGGTTGAGAAGAGATTATAAGAGCAGCAGAATTTTAATGATAGGCCACAGTAGATCAGATGTAGGGATCCATCATAGGATCTCTCTTTTTCTTCATCTTGGGTATTCTCATGGCCTTTCTGTTGTGTCTCATGCTTTCAGTAAATCATATATTTTTCTTTCTTGGTCTATACTCTTAGGGGAGTATGTTTGTCAGTATCTTCTTTAGGAAAGGCACTTGGGAGATAATTTTTATTAAGACTTTTGTGTGTCTGAAAATACCTTTATTCTACCCTGCTAACTGATAGTTTGGATATATAATTCTAGGTTGGAAAGAATTTTCCTTTAGTATTTTGAAAGCATTGTTCCATTGCCTTATTTCTAGAATTCACATCTGTTGTAGATCCTTTAAAGTAGCAACTCATAACCTTCTCTTTGGTGGATTTTTTTGGAATTATTTCTCTAATTTTCTGCTTTCCGTTTTTTCTTTTCTTTTTGGAGCTCTATTATTGATGTATTAGGTCTTCAGGATACAGCTTGTCTAATTTTATTTCTTTGAGAGAGATTTCTATTTTTTATTCTAAACTTCTATTATTCATTTCTTCTATCATACTTTATGAATTTAATTTTTCTAGACCTTTCTATTTGATGGATTTCTTACACAGATCAGGTACTCCCCAAGGAAGGTAATATCTTCCCTATGTAAGACTAGTAAGAGTTTCTTTCTTTTATTTTTTTCAAGACAGAGTCTCACTTTGTCTTCCCGGGTAGAGTGCAGTGGCATCATAGCTCACAGCAATCTCAAACTCTTGGGCTCAAGTGATTCTCTTGGCTTAGCCTCCCGAGTAGCTACAGTTCCCCCACTATTTGTAGAGAAGGGGGTCTTACTCTTGCTCAGGTTGGTCTCAAACTTGTGAGCTCAGGCATTCCACCCGCCTCAGCCTCCCAGAGTACTAGAATTACAGATGTGAACCACTGCGCCCAGCTAGTAAGAGTTTCTTGAAGTATTTCTTTCCCTGTGCATCGTCTATTTTTTTTTTTTTTAGATTCAATTTTTCTATTTATGTCTGGCAATTCTTAGCTATATATATTTTTAAGATTGGTAGAATAGAGAACTGGAGGTTCTGAGCATGTGGGTGGGACTCTGAATATGATCTGCATGGCCTTTTATTGGAGAATCTGTCTGTATCTTTTTGGTCAGATTGCCTAAAAAACGTCAGGGACTGAATGAGGGAGTTGAGTGATTCTTAGTTAGCCTGGTTCTCCTTACCTCAGCCTGTGTATCTTAAAGCAGAAGTTAAAATCCTTTACTGATGATCAGAAAAATATTTCCCTCCGTCATGTTTTCATCTAGTACTTTTATGGCCCTGTTTTTTATTTTGCTGTTTAATTTATTATTTGAATTGTTTTAGTGTATGGTATGAGTTAGAAATTTCATTTTTTTCCTTTTTTGAAGAGGTGGGGTCTCCCTCTGTCACCTAGGCTGGAGTGCAGTGGCACCATCATAGCTCACTCTTACAGCCTCAAATTCCTGGGCTCAAGGAGTCTCCCTAATCTCAGCCTTCTGAATAGCTAGGACTATAGAGACACCACCATTCCCAGTGGAAATTTTACTCTTCTGCTTATATGTAAGTTCTTGGGTGCTTCTTATGTTGGAAATGCTACCTATGCCCTATGGTAATTCTTATTCACACCAGAGTCTTGTATTGGACTTTAAGTTTTATTCTTTTCTATTCTAATTCTTAAAACTTTATAATTTCAATATCTGATAGAGCAAATTCTCATTACTTTGAATTTTTGCCTAATTTTATTAAAGTGGGCAGCGCCTGTGGCTCAGTGGGTAGGGCACCGGCCCCATATACTGAGGGTGGCAGGTTCAAACCTGGCCCCGGCCGGGCCAAACTGCAACAAAAAATAGCCGGGCATTGTGGTGGCGTCTGTAGTCCCAGCTACTCTGGCGGCTGAGCCAAGAGGATCACCTAAGGCCAGGAGATGGAGGTTGCTGTGAGCTGTGATGTTGCGACATTCTACCAAGGGTGATAAAGTAAGACTGTCTTTTAAAAAAAAAATTAAAAAAATTTTATGAAAGTATTTTGGGTAATATCTGCAGCTTCCTTTGTACAGATGTCTGACATTCATAAATTACTTCATTTGTAAAAATTCCTAGTATGTATCCAAGCTGCTGCCACTTCTTACATCCTACTTCTGTTTCTCTTTTACTGCCTTTGTCTTTAGGGAGTTGCCCAATCTTAGATGTTCCTCATAAGATCAACTGAGGATCTTAAAGTGCTTACCCCCATCCCCAAAAAATTCTGATTTAATTGATAAGGAATGGGGTTTGCTCCTCAGTTTTTTTTTTTAAAGGGCTATCTCTACTAATTCTTATATAGTTAAATGTAACGTTCAGTTGACTTTGTTGCCCTCACTTTACTGAAACTTTTTTTTTTTTTTGTTGACAGGAGCTACTTTAAGTTTTTCAAAGCTTTTTATTTCTCAAAATGGAGGAATATATTTTGTAATTGAGGTGGAAAAAGGTAATTGTGGGGCAGATTTTTGTTTTTTTTGTTTTGATTGTATTAAAGGAAGTGCCACAACATAAATAGTTCCTTTGCTCTTTGAGGTGTTTAAGTTATTAGTCAGTCTTGGAAGTGAGGTCTCTTATGAGAAATAATCTGTAACATTCTGGGGTATCCTTAGAAAGTCTTAATCCTATGTTAATTTTGATCTCTGAAGGAGGTCATGTTGATCCAATGGGTTAACCTAGATGTTGTTCAAGTTCAAGTCTGAAATTTGACCCTGTTTTTATATTCTTGAACTCCTGAGTATTTGGGAGGCCTGGATTTTTAGATTGTTTGGTCTTTAAGACATGACTGTCTGCTGGGAGATGGGTAGAGTCTTGTCATAAGCCAGGTTTCTTAAAACTTGTATTATTGATTTTAAAATGAGATGTATTTGTGACTCATAATTGTTTTTCTTCTTTCAGCATTATCTGCATACCAGAGGTACTACAGTTTACAGTCTGACTACTGGAAGGTTAGTGCACATTTTTATACATAATTCATGTTTGTTTTTTAGCAGATTACTGCCACTTGAAATCACTTGAACTTTTGCTTTCTTTGTTAGTTACTTAAAAAATACTACTTCTAGGGGAAGGGATTAGAAAAGGGAAAATGAGTATTTTTTTTTTTTTTTTTGTGCTAGCTTGTGCGAACCATTTTGAATTTTATCTGATATATTTTATTGGCCAAAAATGATACAAAGTATGATAAGCAAAATCAAGCAAAGCCAAAAGCAATAACAAAATAGTTCCTTGGTTTTCTTTTCTTAATTTGGTATCTGGAAGTAAAAGAAGGCTGGGGTGGCACCTGTGGCTTAGTAAGTAGGGCGCTGGCCCCATATACCGAGGGTGGTGGGTTCAAACCTGGCCCTGGCCAAACTGCAACAAAAAAAATACCCAGGCATTGTGGCGGCGCCTGTAGTCCCAGCTACTTGGGAGGCTGAGGCAAGAGAATCGCCTAAACCCAGGAGTTGGAGGTTGCTGTGAGCTGTGATGTTACAGCACTCTACCCAGGGCAATAAAGTGAAACTCTGTCTCTTTTTTTAAAAAAACAAATAAAAAAAAAAAGGCTGAAGATGGTGAGTATATCATGATGAGATGAAATGGGAAAGTGATAATGATTTTTTTTTTTTGGGTATAGGCTATCTATAATGGGAGCTCTGAGGAGAGCTGAACCTAACCATTTAATAGACTACCTAGGCTCAGCTGCTGTAGCTCAAGCGGCTAAGGCACCAGCCACATATATCAGAGCTGGTGGGTTCTAATCCAATCCGGGCCTGCCAAAACAACAATGACCACTACAACCAAAAAATGGCTAGGCGTTGTGATGGGCGCCTAGGTCTCAGCTACTTGGAAGGCTGGGGCAAGAGAATCGCTTAGGCCCTGGAATTGGAGGTTGCTGTGAGCTGTGATGCAATGGTACTCTACCCAGGGCGACAGCTTGAGGCTTTGCCTCAAAAAAAAAAAAAAAAGAAAGAAAAAAAAAGCACTACCTAAAGGAAGGACCCTGGGTAGTGATGAATCATCCACTGTCTTATTTTAGTTTAAGCAGGTTAATCTTTCACATTGTATTTACTTTTAAGTCTGTTGACCAATGAGATTTCTTTATATGTGTTGCCATTTCAGATTTTTTTGTGGACTTTTTCCTGTTGCCTAGTTTCCTTTTGGATTTGTAGAAGTTTTAGAAGTGGGTACTTAGGTACTTATTTTAGTTTTTCTAGACTAGCTTTGTCCTTTAGCAGTCAGCCTGTCCAGAGATTTTGGGAGCGCCAAGTAGAAGTTTTAGAAATATATTACTAATTTTTCTTCTAGTTCTTTTGTTTTCTTTTCCTTCCTTTTCTTTAGTGTATTGAAAATTATCTTCTCCAATCTGTGTTTTTTTTTATTTTTGTTTGTTTTTTTGAGTTTGCAGTGATCACAGTATTTTCCACATGTAATATTAAGACCTACATACTTTTTTTTGAGACAGAGTCTCACGGTGTCACAGCTTACAGCAACCTCAAACTTTTGGGCTTAAGCGATTCTCTTGTCTCAGCCTCACAAGTAGCTGGGACTATAGGTACTTGCCACAACACTTGGCTATTTTTTCTGTTGTAGTTATCATTGTTGTTTAGCTGGCCCGGGCTGGGTTTGAACCTGCCAGTCCTGCTGTATGTGGCTGGCACCCTAACTGCTGAACTACAGGAGTCCAGCCATATATACCTATTTAATATGAATAATAAACAAGTGCTACAATTTGAAGAAATGATTAAAAAATTGGGAAAGAAAAACCTTGGTTATTGAAAATTCATGTAATCACTGTGTTATTCCATATAAATTAAAGAATTGTATTTGTAATAGTTTTATTGAGGTACAATATATGATAAACTGCATTTATTTATTTAGATACATAAAACAACATGGATGTATTTCAAACATGAAAAAAAAACCACAACACAAAAAGTGAATTTATGTGAATTTCAAGAAAAGACAACACCGATCTGTGTTGATAATAATGCAAGTGGAATTGCCTGTAAAGGGACTCTATGGACCTTGTTGGGATGTAAAGTTTTTTTTTTCTTCTTCTTCTTCTTCTTTTTTTTTTTTAAATTTCAGATTACTATGAGGATACACATGATTAGGTTACATTGTTCGCATTTGTAAGGTTAAAGTCCAAATTGTAGTTAATTCCATCACCCAGAAAGTGTGCCATATACTTATACACATTTCCCCACTTCCCAAACTCTTTGCCCCTTACTCCCCTTCTTGAATTTAATTTGAGTTTTTCTCTTATGGGCACATAGTGGTTGATCTACTAGTTTCAAATTAGTATTGAGTACATGTGATGCTTGTTTTTCTATTCCTGTGATACTTATGAGAGTGTTCTTCAGATCCATCCAAGTTGTTATAAAAGATACAAATTTCTTTTCTCTTTTTTATGGCTGAACAGTATTCAATGGTATACTTATACCACAATTTATAAATTTATCCCTATGTTGAAGGGCATTTGGGTTGTTTCCACATCTTTACTGTTGTGAATTGTGTAGCTATAAACATTTGAGTATAAATCCCCTTATGGTAAAATGACTTTTTTTTTTTTTTTTGGGTAGATACCTTATAATGAGATTGTAGGGTCAAATGGAAGGTCTATTTCTAGTTAGTTGGCAGTTTATTGAGGACTCTCCATACCTCTTTCCATAAAGGCTGTAATAGTTTGCAGTCCCATCAACAGTGCAGGAGTGT
This sequence comes from Galagoides demidoff, assembly GCA_963574575.1. NCBI lineage: Eukaryota > Metazoa > Chordata > Mammalia > Primates > Galagidae > Galagoides > Galagoides demidoff. The sequence continues at coordinate 62,322 of CAUYQV010189151.1, forward strand.
TCCCTTCTCTCTTCATGCCAATCTTCTGTTGCTTTGAGACCTTGTGATGTGGTCTGTTTTCACTGTGGTTAAGTGCTATCTCAAAGTGGTTTTGATTTGCATTTCTCTGGTAATTAGAAATGATGAGCATTTTTTTTCATTTGTTTGTTGGCCATTCATCTGTTCTCACGAGTAAAGATTCTTTTCATGTCTCTTGCCCAGTTAATGGGGTCATTTGCTCTTTTCTTATTGATATGCTTGAGTTCTCTAGATTGTGATTATTAGCCCTTTGTCCAATTTGTAGCATGTAGATATCTTCTCCTACTCTAAAGTTTATCTCTTTGCTTTGTCAATTGTGTTTTTAGCTGTGTAAAAACTTTTTAACTTCATCAAGTCCCATTTACTTATTTTTGCTGTTTCTGTGATTACCTTTGGGGTCGTCTTCATAAATACTTTCCCAAGGTCTATATTATTAAGAGTTTTTCCCCACACTTTCTTCTGGAATTTTTATAGTTTCGCTTCTTAGATTTAAATCTTTTATTCATTGTGAAGTTGGTAAGTGGTGAGAAGTCTAGATTCTATCTCTTACAAGTGCCTAACCAGTTCTCTCAGCACCATTTATTAAATAGGGATTCTTTTTCCCATTGTATGCTTTTGTTTGCTTTAGTGATATGAAGCTAGTTTCATCTCTAGATTCCCTGTTCTGTTCTATAGATCTATGTGTCTGTTTTTATGGCAGTACCATGCTGTTTTGATTGCTATAGACTTCTAGTATAACCTGAAGTGTGGTAACATGATGTGTTTACATTTGTAATTTTGAAGAACTGCATTGGCTATTCAAGGTTTTTTCTGGTTCCATACAAATTGTAGAACTATTTTTTTTCAACATCTTAAAAATATGACCTTGGAATTTTAATGGGGATTGTATTAAATCTGTAGATTACTTTGGGTAGTATAGACATTTTAACAATGTTGATGTTTCCCTGCCATGAGCCTGGTATGTTCTTCTAGCTCTTAATATCCTCTGCTATTTTTTTTCTCAGTGTTTCATAGTTCTCTCTGTAGATATCTGTCACATCCTTTGTTAAGTATATATATTCCAAGGTATTTCTTTTCTTTTCTTTTTTTGATGCCACTGTGAAGGGTATGAAATCTTTGATTTGATTTTCAGCTTGAGTGTTTTATTTTTTAAAAAGCTATTTTGAAGTATAATACACATACTATAAAATTCAACTTTTTAAAACTGAAAATCAGTTAATTTTCAAAGTTGTGAAGTTATCACCACAGTCTCTTTCCAGCATGAAATCTCATACTCATCCCTAACCTCTGGCAACCACTAACCTACTTTTTGTCTCTATATATTTATCTTTTCTGAATATTTCATTTAAGTGGAATCATATAGAAATGGCCTTTTTGACTGGCTTCTTTCACTTAGTGTATGTTTTCAAGGTTCATCTAGATTGTGGCATGAATACTTTATTCTTTCTTATTTCCTCATAATACAGTCATCTCTCAGTGTCTGTGGGGGATTTGCTTCCCCCTCCCTTCTGTGACAAAATTAGCTTTAGTCTCTTGTATAAATGATGTAGTATTTGCATATAACCCACACATAGTCCTTTATAAGTTAAAATTGTCTCTGGATTACTTGTAATACCTCACAAAAGATAAATGCTGTATAAATAGTTACATTGTATTGCTTTTTGTTTTATTTTATGCTACCTTGTTTTTTTAAATTGTTTTTTACTTTTTTGGAAAAATTTCCATCCCTAAATGTACAATCATGGATATGCACTGGAAACTGTCCATCATATGAATATACTGCATTTTATTTATTCATTTATGAATTGATGGGCATTTGGGTTGATCGTACTTTTTGTCTGTTGTGAACGATGGTGTTATGAGTGTTTGTGTACAAGTTTTTATATAGATAAAATATTTTTAATTCTTTTGGGTAAATACCCAGGAATAGAATTGTTGAGTTGGAGGGTAGCACTTAGCATTTTGAGAAACTGCCAAAACGTTTTTCCCATGTAGCCATACCATTTTACATTTCTACCAGTAATATATGAGGGTTCTACTTTCTCTATATTCTTGTCAACACTTGTGATTGTCTAGGTTTGAGTGTGCCATCCTAGTGGATGGAAAGTACCCTCTGATTATGGTTTTTATTGCAGTTCCCTAATGGCTACTGATATTGAATATCTTTTCATGAACATATTAGCTCTTTGTAGATCTTCTTTGGAAAAATGTCTGTTCAAGCTCTTTGGCTTGTTTTTTTAAAATTTAATTTTTATCAAGTCATAACTGTATACATTTATGGGGTACAATATGATTTGATATATAATGTGGAATGTTGAAATCAAACTAATTAACATAACCATCACCTCATTTATTTTTGTGGTAAGATATTTATAATATACTCTTAGTTGTTTTGAAAAGTACCCTTGCATTGAGTATATTAGGTGAGATCCCACCAAATACCCTCCCTCCACTCCCCCCTCTTCCTCTTTCCTCTTGTCTCCCTCCTTTCCCTCCCTCCTTGCTTTTTGGGTTTTCTTTGTGTTTTATAATTTGTATGAATATATAAGTGTACCTCTATTAGTTTCATAATAGTATTGAGTACATTGGATACCTCCCCCTCCTATACTTGAGATACTTTTTTGGCCCGTTTTTAATTCAGTTTTTAAAATTATTGAGTTTTAAGAGTTCTTCATATATTCTGGATATTGATCCCTTATTGGATAGATAATTTGCAAATATTTTCTTGAAGTCTGAGGCTTGTCTTTTTACATTCTTGATGTGTTTTGAAGCACAAAGGTTTTAATTTTGGTGAAGCTCAATTTATTGACTATATTTTTTATTGCTTATACTTTGGTGTTATACCATTTTTGTCTAATTCAAGGTCCTAAAGATCTAAGCTTATTCAATCAGATGCTTTGGCGTTTTGCTTTTACTGAGAGTATTATAGTAAATAGTCTAGTAGAAATGTCTTTTCATATTTTAATTAGTGATTCTTTGGTTCAGATTCTTTTAAAAGTGGGACTGTTGGATTGAAGGATACTTGCTTCTTTGAGAATGAACCACTTTGCATTCCTTTCAACAGTGTTTGCAAATGCTTGTTTTTCTTCTTGGTCTTAATCAAGAACCTTTATATCAGCAGATTTTTTGCCAGTTTGATAGGTGAAAAATGGTATCTTATTATATTTCTTATTGTAATCTTAAGTTATACTTCCTTATTAGTGAGATTGAGCTTTTTTAAGTTATGGATTAAAAGACTATTTAATCCGTAAATAGCATTTCTTTTTCTTTGAAATATTCATATTTGTTCTTGTATCTTACCCATTTTTCTTTTGAGCCATTATTTTCTTTCAGTTTTACGTAGGTGTATTTTGTGAATTAGGTATATTTATTCCTTGTCTATGATCCTTACTAATTGCAGATGTTGCAATTAATTTTGTAGTTTTTGATTTGTTGTTTTACTTTTGTGTTTAACTCATGGAGAAGTTTATTTCTTTTCTTTTTTTTTTTGAGCTTGAAAAAATAGTACTTTATTTTTATTTATTTTTATTTTTTGGCATCTTTTTTTTTTATTAGATCGTAATTGTGTACATTAATTCTATCGTAGGATACAGTGTGTTGCTTCCATATGCAGTTTGGAAAACTCTCATCCAACTGGCTAACGTAGCCATCATGTCTGAGAAGTTTATTTCTATGTAGTCAAATTTGCCAGGCTTTTCCTATCGTCCACCTGCATTTTGCATCATACAGTAATTAAACACCTTCATTCCCAGGTGTTAAGAGAAGTCCACCCACATTTTCTTGTAGTATTTGAGTAGTTCAGTTTTTTCACATTTAGATTTCTGATCCATTTAGATTTTGTCCTTTATTTATAGTGTGAACAACATCTAAGTTTATCTCTTTCCTTATGGCTAATTATCCCAATGATATATTTAAAAAAAAATCCATTTTTTCCTCCACGATTTGCCATGTTGCCTTAATTGTGTACTAAATATTCATATGCATTTTACTTATTTATAGCTTTTCTGGTTTGTTTGTTAGTCACTTCATGAACTAATATGAAACATTTTACTTAGAGAATTTTTATAGTATGTTTTAACATATGGTAGTACCAGGGCACTCTTTCCTCATTGTTGTTGTTTTTAGGGTTTTTCTGGCTGTTCTTCGTTGGCTTGTTTTTCCAAATAAACTTTCTGGTTAATTTATTTAGCTCCACAAAAATATCTGGCAACTCCCCCCCCCCCCCCGCCCCCCCCCAGCTTTTTGAGATGTAATGTATGTCATTTTAAGCATATGGGTTTTAATGACTGACTTACTTGGATAACCATTACCATAATCAAGTTTTAGAACATTTTGATCACTCAAAATATTCCTTTGTGTTCCTTTCTCACTCTTAATCCCTGGTGCCAGGCAACCACTTACCTGCTTTCTATCCAATTTTGCCTTTTCTATAATGTCCTATGACTAGAATTGAAACAACATACATTCTTTTGTTTTTAATGTCTTTCATACTGAGATTCATGCCGTTGAATATGATATTAGCTGTAGAGATACATGACATATGTCATCATATTGTTGCATATATCAGTGTTGTGTTTTTTAAATTATTAAAAAAGGTTTCATAGAATGGGATATGCCACAATTTTTCATTTTATCAGTTGATAAACATTTAGATTGTTTCCAGCATTTACTTAGCTGAATAACATCCTGTGAACATATTTGTGTTTGTGTGGATGTAGGTTTTCATTTTTCTTGGTATGCATATCTAGGATTTGGGAATGTTAGGTTATATGGCAATTGTAGGTTTAGCTGTAGAACTGTTTTACAAATTGGATGTATTATACAATTTCATATTCTAGCCAAATGTGAATGAGATTTCCAAATGTTCTACATTTTTGCTGACAACTGGTATTTTCAGTATTTTAAACTTTAGCCATTCTCGTAGTATTAGTTTCTTATTCTGGCTTTATTTGTGTTTCCCTGATGAAGTGATATGGAACTCTTTTATGTGCTATTGGTCTTTTGTCTACCTTGTTTTATTAATTACCTATTTATACCATTTGCTCATTCCTAACTTTTTTTTATACATATTTTGGGAATGCTGTCTTAGACTCTGTGGCTCGCCTTTTCATTTTCTTATTTTGTGTCTTTGAAAGAGCAAATGTTTTGTCATTTTGATGCCATTTAATAGTTTTTTTTGTTTTTTTAACAGTTTGTTTTTGAGAACTGTTAAGAAATGTTATAAAGATTTCTTTATCATCTCAATAGATGCAGACAAAACAATGGTAAAAACTAGAATCCTTTTCTAATTAGAACATTGAAGAGTTTAGGCATAGGTGACACATTTCTTAAACTGATCAAAGCTATTTATGACAAACTCACAGCTAATATTTTACTGAGTGGACTTAAACTGAAAGCTTTTCCACTTAGAACTGAAACCAGACAAAGTTGTTCTCTGTCCCCATTACTATTCAACATAGTGCTGGAAGTTGTAGCCAATACAATTAGGCAAGACAAGAAAATAAAGGACATCCAAATGGGAGCAGAGGAGGTCAGACTCTCCCTCTTTGCTGACAATATGATCTTATACTTAGAGAACCATAAGACTCCACCACAAGACTCCTGGAAGTCATCAAAAATTATAGTAATGTCTCAGAATATAAAATCAATGTCCACAAGTCATTTGCCAATAACAGGATGAGAGGCTAATTAAGGACACAACTCCCTTCACCATAGCCCCAAAGAAAATGAAATACCTAGGAGTATACCTAACAGAAGAGGTGAAGGACCTCCATAAAGAAAATTATGACACCCTAACAAAGGATTAAAGCAGAGGACTTTAACAAATGGAAGAACATACCATTCTCATGGCTGGGAAGAATCGACATTATGTGTATACTTCCCAGAGCAATCTACCGATTCAGCGCCATCCCTATTAAAATACCAACATCCTATTCTTAAGACTTGGAAAAAATGATTCTATGTTTTATATGGAACCAGAAAAAAAAACCGTATAGCTAAGGCAGTTCTTAGTAATAAAAACAAAGTCGGGGACATCAGCATATCAGATTTTAGACTGTACTACAAGGCCATAGTGGTCAAGACAGCATGGTACTGGCACAAAAATAGAGACATAGACATTTGGAATCAAATAGAAAACTAGGAAATGAAACCAATAACTTAAAACCACCTAATTTTTGATAAACCAACCAAGAATGTACATTGGGGGAAAGACTCCCTATTTAATAACTGGTGCTGGGAGAACTGGATATCCACATGTAAAAGACTGAACTGGACCCACACCTTTCTCCACTCACAAAAATTTATTCAAGTTGGATAAATTTTCATGCCTTAAATTTAAGGCATGAAATGATAAAAATCCTCAAAGAGAACATAGGAGAAACACTGGAAGATATCAGCCTAGGGAAAGACTTTATGAAGACTGCTATGGCAATTGCAAGAACAACAAAAATAAACAAATGGGATTTAATTAAACGGAATCTGTACAGCTAAAAACCTTCTATACAGCTAAGGAGACAACAACTCAAGCAAATAGACACCCTACCAAATGGGAAAAGGATATTTGCATATTTTGAATCAGACAAAAACTTAATAACTAGGATCTATAGAGCCCTTAAATTAGTCCACATGAAAAAGGCCAACAATCCCATACATTAATGGGGAAGAAAGATAAACACAATCTTCTTTAAAGAAGACAGACAAATGGCTAGCAAACATATGAAAAAATGCTCATCATCCCTAATTATTAGAGAAATGCAAGTTAAAACCACTCAGATATTATCTAACCCCAGCGAGAATGGCCCACATCACAAAATCCCATAACTGCAGATGCTGGCGCAGATGTGGGGAGAAAGGAACACTTTTATACTGCTGGTGGGACTGCAAACTAATACAACCTTTTTGGAAGAAAGCATGGAGAACCCACCAAGAACTCAATGTAAACCTCCCGTTTGATCCTGCAATCCCATTACTGGGAATCTATCCAGAAGGAAAAAAAAACCTTTTATTATAAAGACACTTGTATTAGACTGTTTATTGTAGCTCAGTTTATAATCGCTAAAACGTGGAAATAGCCTAAATGCCCCTCAACCCAGGAATGGATTGGTAAGCTGTGGTATATGTATACCACAGAATACTATTCAGCCATTAAAAAAATGGAGATTTTTGCAGCATTTGTATTAACCTGGTTGGAGGTGGAACACATTATTATTAGTGAAGCATCATAGGAATGGAGAACCATGAGTCCTATGCATTGAATTTTTTTTTTTTTTTTCTTTTGAGACGGAGCCTCAAGATATCCCCCTGGGTAGAGTGCTATGACATCACAGCTCACAGCAACCTCCAAGTCCTGGGCTCAAGCGAGTCTCCTCCTTCAGCCTCCCAAGTAGCTGGGACCACAGGCACCCGCCACAACGCCTGGCCATTTTTTGGTTGCAGCCATCATTGTTGTTTGGCAGGCCTGGGCTGGGGATTCGAACCCACCACCTTAGGTGTATGTGGCTGGCGCCTTAGCCCATTGAGCCACAGGCGCCGAGCCCTGCATTGAACTTTGATATGAGGACAATTAATGACATGGTGGGGGGTGGGGGAAGGGGAGAGCAGACAGAGAGAGAAGGAGGAAGGGATGGGGGAAAGGAAAAGAAAAAAAAAGAAAAGAAAATAGTGACTAATTCTCACATAAATTGGATTTAATTTTGACCAGAGTACATTATTTGAACAATAATTTTTAATTCAACTTGTTCTTATGTTTAGGATATTGCATTCTCATTTATAAGGGAAATATGTTTGTAATTTCCCTTAATAATTTATTTTTTCCAATTTTAATATCAGGTATATCTAGATGAAGTAGAATGAATTTGAAGTATTTCTTCTTTTTCTATTTTTTTTTTTTTTTCTTTTTGAGACGGAGCCTCAAGCTATCCCCCTGGGTAGAGTGCCATGGCATCATAGCTTATAGCAACCTCCAACTCCTGGGCTCAAGCGAGTCTCCTGCCCCCACCTCCCAAGTAGCTGGGACCACAGGTGCCCACCACGGCGCCCACCACAGCGCCCGGCCATTTTTTGGTTGCAGCCATCATTGTTGTTTGGCAGGCCCAGGCCGGGGATTCGAACCTGCCACCTTAGGTGTACGTGGCTGGCGCCTTAGCCGATTGAGCCACAGGCGCTGAGTCTCTTCTTTTTCTGTTGTCTGTAAGATTTGGCATGATCTGTTTTTTTAGAGAGAGAGAGAGAGAGAGTCACTTTATCGCCCTTGTTAGAGTGCCATGGTGTCACATTGCTCACAGCAGCCTCCAACTCCTGGGCTTAGGTGATTGTCTTGCCTCAGCCTCCTGAGTAGCTGGGACTACAGGTGCCTGCCACAACACCCAGCTATTTTTTTGTTGCAGTTCGGCTGGGGCCGGGTTTGAACCTGCCACCCTTGGTATATGGGGCCAGCACCCTACCTACTGAGCCATAGGCACTGCCCAGGCATAATCTGTTTTTTTTAAAATTATCTTCTGTTTTTATTTATAAATATTAGTTGTCTATTTTTTGAGACTTTGGAAAAAAAATTCCTCCAGTGATTTTGCCCTTTAGTTTTCATTAGACGAAAGTCCCCATTTGTCTAGAATGATGAGACATCTCTCATTACTTTTCATTCTGAGAGAATTCTTGGCAACTATTGCTTGCTTATTTTTCCACAGAGAATTTAGAATCACTTGTTCTGATTCCTAAAATAATCTTATTGTTTGTATTTAGATCTTATGAAACCTCTAGGTTAACTTAAAGAGGTTTGAAGTTATTATGATGTTGAATCTTCACGCATTAAACTATGGTGCTGCCATTTGCTCTAGTCTTACCAGTAGAATAGGAAAGTTTTTTCTACATATAAAACTTGTGTAATTCTTATTGATTATATGCCTAAATATTTTGTTATGTTTATTGCTGTCATAAAGGGAGATTTTCAGTCTTTGTACTTTCTAATTCTATTAGTGTACAGATGCTGTTAATTTTTTGATTAATTTCATATACTGAATTATTGTGGTTATATTTTAGTCAGATTGTGGTTTTGGAGAGATAAAAACAAAATAATCTGTTTATAATTTTAATTTTACCTCCTTCTTTTCAATTTGTATACCTGCATTTTCTTTTTCTTGCTTAACTGCTTTGCATAAAGCTAAATAAAAAGAGAAAAAAAAGATTTCTTTGTCCCTTCATTCTCAAGATTCTAGAGCTCTATCCCTTATATTTGATCTACTATGGGTTTCAAGTTGTTTATGATGTGAGGTAGCTTCAGTGTTCATTAGTTTTTTTCCCTGAATAGTAGCCCAGTTGTTTCAGCATCATTTGTTGAAAAGACTCCTTTCAAGTTCCAATTACCATTCTTTCTTTGAAAAAAATCATTTGACCATTTAATGTGTGTCTGTTTCTGGATGTTCTGTTGTGTTCCGCTGATCTGTAAGACTTTTTAAGCCAATTATCAAACTGTTTTGGTTACTATATGCTTGAAATCTTGAAATCAAGCATTATTTCCTATTTTCTGTTTCACAATTGTTTTTTGGTTTTTCTAGGTTGTTTGCCTTTCTGTGTAAAGTTAGATGCCATTTGTCAATTCCTCCTTTCAGGATTTTTTTGGGACTGCATTATAGAAGACCTGTCACTTAAGTTCGTGAACTCATCCTAGAAATAGTGCTGTATACTTTGTTGCTGAATATCAGTCATTACAGTGACTGTAATGGGAAGTTGTGTACCAATGCCAGCTTCTGTTCCACCCTTCAAAACAATTTTGGAACTCTTCTTTTTGAATGGCCATTAGAGCTGTCATCTGGCATATTAAAACATGCAACAGTAATAATAATAATGAATGCCACTCAGCAAGACACCAGTGCGTGTTGACACAAACACAGCTGTGAGACAGTGATATGCCAAAGTTACGAAACCTTATCGAATTGGTTTGTACAGTTCTGCCAGTGTTAAGTGCATGGTGGAAAGTTTGCAAACTTCGTTGGCAGATCTTGTGTGAAGATAGACGGCTTTGAGGGTCATTCCAGAAAAGGAGTTCCAAAAAATTGGTTTGAAGGGTGGACTAGGTGCTGGAATCAGTGCATATCTTCACATAGGGGAGTCTTTTGAAGGTAATTGTAGTGATATTCAGCAATGAGGCATGTAGCACTTTTCCTGCTATAAGTTTTTGATCTTAATTGTCAGACTTCGTATGCATAGGTGAATTTGGGAATACTTTTTTCTTGCATAATAGTGCATTTGTTTATCCATGAACTTGTTGTATCTTAATCTCCATTTAGTCTTAAGATTCCACAGCAATATCTTAATAGTTTTTATTATATAATGTTTGAGTTTATTCCTATTTTTATTTTATTTTTTCTTTTTTTATGTGGAGACAGAATATCAGTCTGTTGCCTTGGGTAGAGTGGTGTGGAGTCACAGCTCACAGCAACTTTTAACTCTTGAGTACAAGTGCTCATCTTGCCTTAGCCTCCCAAGTAGCTGGGACTGCTGGCAAACCCCTCTCCCCGCCTCCCCCAAACACACACATACCCCCAGCTAGCTTTGGTATATCATTACCATGTGCTAACTGATTGTACCCCTGGAGCACTCCCAGCCAGTTTTTGTATTTTTAGTAGAGATGGAGTTTCATTCTTCCTCAGGCTGGTCTGGAACTCTAGAGCTCAGTTAACCTACCTTGGCCTCCCAGAGTGCTAGGATTACCGTAGAGAGCCACTGCACCTAGCCCCTATTTTTATTTTTGATGTTATTATGATTGGAGTGATTGTAAAATTTTATTTCTAGTTGTTTATTGCTATTATATAGGAACATACTTTATATGACCTAATATTTTACTATCTTTCTAAATTATATGTTTCATTCTGGTAGCTTTGCTGTATATTTCTGAGGATTTTCTATCATGCTGTCTGTAAGCACTGATAATTTTACCCTTTCCTTCTAATTTGTGGATGCCCTTTAGTCTTTTTCTTGCCTCGTTGTACTGGCAAGGACTTCCAGTACAATGTTGAATAGAAGTAGACCTCCTCATTTCTTGTTCTGAATCCTTGGAAGAAAACATTCATTTAATATATTAGCTGTAGGGATTTTGCAGATTTATATTGAAGACGTTTCCTTCTGTTATTAGTTTGCTTTGTGGTCTCCTCCCTCTGCTTTTGGCTTTGTGTTTTTATAAGGAATGGTCTGAGGATATAGGAGAAAAGAAACTAAATTTCTCCCATACTTTCACAACACAAAACATTTTTATAACAAAGTATGTAGGGCTTTTTCCTCATATACCAAACACTCAGTTCTGCAGTGAAATGATTCATATCAATTTTGACAGTATACCTGGAGATAACATCAGATTCTACAGGCTGAGGGTTGAGTCCTACCAGACTGTCCTTACAGTACTTCAGATGCCAGACTCAAGTACAGGCTTCCAGAACTTTTGACTGACTGACTGGGTATATATATCAGGGTTTTCACATCCCCATACTTGGGTTCCATTAATTTGCTAGAGGGGCTCACAAAACTCAGAAAACGTGTTTATTAGTTTATTTCAAAGGATGCAGAAGAAGAGTTGTATAAGGGTGATGTTATGTGGAAAAGGGGCATGGAGCCTACCTGTGCTCTCTGGACATGCTACCCTCTAGGACGGCGGTTCTCAACCTGTGGGTCGCGATCCCTTTGTGAGTCAAAGGACCCTTTCACAGGGGTTGCCTAAATACATCCTGCATATCAGATACTTACATTATAATTCATAACAGTAGCAAAATTACAGTTAGGAAGTAGCAACGAAAATAATTTTGTGGTTGGGGGTCGCCACAACATGAGGAACTATATTAAAGGGTCACAGCATTGGGAAGGTTGAGAACTACTGCTCTAGGAACTGCCACCTGTATAGCTGTCACTTAAAGAAATTAATTCTACTCATTTTAATGTCTAAGCATCAATAAATAACATTACTACTATGTTTTGTTTTTTTTCTTTTCTTTTTTTTTTAGACAGAGCCTCACTTCGTTGCCCTTGATTAGAGTGCTATGGTGTTATAGCTTGCAGCAGCTTCAAACTCTTGGGCTAAAGTGATCCTCTTGCCTCAGCCTCCCAAGTAGCTAGGATTATAAGCGCCCACCACAACTCCTGGCTCTTTTAGAGTCGGGGTCTTCCTCATTCTCAGGCTGGTCTTCAACTCCTGAGCTCAAGCAGTCCACTCTGCCTCCCAGAATGCTAGGATTGATTGCAGGCATGAGCCACCATCCCCGGCCTGCTACTATGTATTTGTGATCCAGTGAATATTGACCCCATAAACGTCCTTTGTGGTTGGTGGTGATCAGAGATCACATTTGTGACTCAGGGATTTTTTTGGTGGGGGGGGCCACACTTTTCTATTTTTATAACTTTGTGATATTACATGTGATTTATACCTGAAGGAGATCATAAATTGATGAATGTAAATATTGAATTGAGTTTTGAATTGTGACTGATTTTTAGTTTCACTCATCTCTTCAGATGTATTCTTTATGATTAGATCTTTAAAGATATCCCCATGCTACAAGCCCTTAGTTCTTAATCTGAAATTCTTGCATCCAGAATTTTGTATAACTGAGAGAATTATGTTTTCTTTTTATTGAAATTTAGAAAGGTATTAATGCATTTGCCATGTTATATAATATTCCCAGGGGCACCTGGAGTGGGCTTCCATAGGCAACTTATATACATTTCTGCAGTCATGGTTTGACTAGTTATAAGTAATTGTTATAATCACTAATAGTCATGATGGTGACTATTAAAATCATGATAGTAAAGGAAGACTTTTTGTTAGTTCAAGTTTTAGGTTTTTCCTACCCTAAAGGCTTTGTGTCTGTGGGTGACATATGATCAATCTTGGTATGTATGTATGTATGTATTTATTTTTTGAAACAGACTTTCACTTTGTCACTCTCTGTACGGTGCTGTGGTGTTATAGCTCACAGCAACCTCAAACTCTTGGGCTCAAATGATCCTCTTTCCTTAGCCTCTGGAGTAGCTAGGACTATAGTCACCCACCACAACGCACAGCTAGTTTTTCTGTTTTTAGTAGAGATGGGATGTCACTCTTGCTTAGGGTGGTCTGGAACACATGAGCTCAAACACTCCACCTGCCTCTGCCTCCCAGATTGTTAGGATTGTAAGTGTTAGCCACAGCCCATCCTCAGTCTTGGTTTTTAAAGAACCTTCTGGAATTTGGAATGAATGGTCTGGAGTTTAAATCTCAGCCTTTGTTTAAACTTTAAAAACCAAATAATGTTTATTATGTAATTCAAATTTTTTTTGCATCATGCTTTTTTTTTTTTTAGTTTGTATAGCATAATGACACTGTCATTTGTGAAATGGTAAATATTTGCCATTTTTCTCATGACCGTTGTATCATACCATTATATCATGACTATTGGTAATTATAATAAATACTAATACAAGTGAATAATAAAAACTTAATTTGTTCTGTAGATCATGTATATACAAATGTCAAAATAATTTAAAAAAACAGCAACAAAACCTAAACTCATTTATGAATTTGAAAAGTTTAGAAATTGCTGTTATGGTATAAAGAAGAAAGATGAGAATCACAAATTGTATGTACATTGTTAGTGCTGCTAAGTATTTAGTATACAAGTAGAAGACTATAAGGTTATGTTAAAATGTGAACAAGTGCTTCTGCTTTGCTTATCGATGACTTTTATCATGTGTAATTTCTTATACAATTTGTGATTAACTTTTCTGCTTATAATTGTAAATTGTCAAAAAGACTTTTCCTTTTATTTTCTTCTTTGAATTTAAGAAAAGAAAGAAAAGGTTTTGAAGTATGGAAGCAATACCTATCTAAATAGAACCAGTGATTAAATGTAATAGAAGTATGGAGAACAGGCCTTTTCAGTTTTAAATTTTGGCCTCTTATAAGATATGTAGTATCAGTGTTTTTTATTTTTGATTGTTCTTTTGGGGGGGGGGACATTGACTGATGAAAGTACTTGTAGGTACAGTTTTGAAAAGTGGTGATCGCTTCATTTATGTTTTAAAAACCCTAATTTTATAATGGCCTCGATAGGGTCAGGCTAATTTTTACTTTGGGACACTGAAAAAAATTAATCAGTAAATTAACATGCCTGTATATATCTATATAATCATAGATGTTAGGGGATTTATACTATCATTGCTGGAGAGAATCAAATAGTAGTTTAGGAGCTGAAAGCTTTTGTAGAGATTAATTTACATATGTTTTCAGTATGCTTAATTATAAATAATTCTTGTTCTAAAACAAATTCACTAAAGAGGTTTAAATAATATCATTTTACTGCCCATGTCAGTACATACTTGAAAATTGTAATGTTATATCTTTTATTAATTCTGAAGTTTGTATTGACCTTTCTTCCCTTAATTGGGCCTGATTAGGTAGCTTTTTTGGGGGTGGGATGGGGAGCGTTAATGTTGCATTGATGCAGGATTATGGGTTAATTAATGTCAGGTAGGAGAGAGAGAGTGAAGAGAAAATTATTACAATGGAAAAATCCAAGGTTTTCCTAATTTAAATTTATGTTTGGAATTTAGAAATACGTTGACTATTTACATATATCACATTCTCAAAGTGCTTCATAACATGAAAATATTTAGAACTTGTGGAGAGCACAGAGCTGTAATTAATAGGGTTCTATAAATATTTCAATAAGCTTATTAATGCTTAGATTAACTGGGGGGGACTTTTTTGCCTAGAAGGGCAGAGGAAATCAAGAAAATGAGACCTTTTGAGAATATATAGGGAAAGTTAAAAAACAGTGTATTTGGGAATAAGGTTTTTTTTTTAAATTTTACTCCCAAGTTCTAGGTCTAGAGCAGAGGTCCACAACCTTTTCCTTAAAGGGCAAAATAATAAATACTTTACGTTTTGTGGGCCAAGAGGCAAAATTTGATATAAATACTTAGATAATCATTTATGTGAAAATCCTTTTTAGTTCCTAGGTCTTAAAGAAAGATTTGGTTGGTTATAGTTTGTAGACCTCCTCTACAGCCTGGCATGAATTTTGGGTGTTATAGGCCTTGAAGTAGAGAAAAAGAAGGCCAAGGCAGATCATAAATGGGTTTGCAGTACACAGATCTGAAGTCTTAGATTTGTCTCATTCTTTATCCAGTATCTAGTCAAATACTGTAGTGCTGGAATTCAGAATCATAAAGTTAAATGAATAAAACACAATGATTTTCAGGGATTGATTGAAATTGTATTGATTCTGTATTTCCCAAAAAACTGTCATCTTAACACGTTACTATGTGAGTTGTATTTAACTTATGCTAGTTTTGAGCCTAGGGCCTTCTGAAGCATATATAACTCGTGTATCTCTTGACCTATCTTGACCTAATAAAACACTGTGGCCCCAACCAAGGAAAAAAAAATTTTTTTTGCTAGTGTGGCAGAAGAGACTCTTCTCAATAAAGCTTTATAATTTTCCCATAATGTTGCCGTAAGGGTCTCATGGAAAAGTGATGTTGCGAAGAATAAGCACACGTATTCAAATTGTGTTTTAAATAAAGGTGACTATCTGCTTGCTCAGGCAAAATGGCAAGCCTTCTTTATTTGCTGTTGGTTTATATAGGGAATCTTGTGCATGCGTACTATACAGCAATGATTTCATTAATATTCATTACAATCCCTCTGCACATGCGCATTGGACATCAATGACTTCATTAATCCATTTAAACATCTTATGACCATCTGCCCTGCAAGTAAGCTTCTCCCTGGTAATCTGTTAATCCACCCAACATACACCTTTAAGCATAACCCTTTCAACATAACCATGTTTAACATAACTTAATGAGGAACATGTTGTCAGTTATTACTTTCTTTGTTCTTATCTGATGAAGCCTGAGGCCATGGAGGAAAGAGACAATTTGAATGTCTGTTCTACTGACCGTGCCTTTTAGAGGCAGTTACTTTGAATCTTTAAGCAAAGCATAGAGAAACTGCTTGGGCACACAGGAATTTGTGTGCAAACCTCTGCTCCCATGTAGGCTTAAGTCACAGTGTTTTTGCTGGAGCCTTTTATAAGGAATTCTTAGGCTAGACTTCTCAAAAGCCTTTCATGAGCTCAGGTTTCATCTGTGCCATTAGATACCTGTATGCATTGGATAAATTCCTCTTCTCTTGAGGTCCCCTAGCACATTACCATTCCTGGACCTGTCAGCAAACGACCTTCCTCACTTACCACAGATCAGAAAAGGTTACTGATGGGTATCTGGCCAGTTTTCCAAAGGACTTTTTCATTGGCCTTATAAAGTCAACCTTAATTCCTTAACACAGTCTGGAAATGCTATTCCAGCCGAAGCATGTTAGGCCCGGAACTAACCCAGCCTCATGGGATTCTGCCTCAGTTTCTCACAAGTGTGCCTGCACAAAGTCTTTTCATTGCTCTCTCTCAAATGGCATTTTTGGCCAGAGACATATAGGTGTTTCACCTATACATAATGTTTTTATGTATTATAAATAATGTATGGTATATCTTATACTTCTATTGATATTATAAGTGCTATTTTAATTTAATTTTTTTTTTAGCCTGGCATATGTCTCTCTCTCCTGTGCTGTGTGTCTCATTCCCTTTCTCCCTCCTACCCCCCCCGCCCCTTTGATAAACAGAGCAAAATAAATCTTATTTTTTAAATTTCAGGTTAATATGGTGGTACATGCATTAGGTTACATTATGCCTTTGTAAGGTAAAATTCAAAGTCTGAGTTGTAATAGAGTCCTTTACCCAGGAAGTGTGTCATATACTGCTACACTGTACCTGATAGAAGGGAACTTACTGAGCTTCCTCCCCCTTCCTTTCTTCTTGAATTTAATTGTGTTTTTCTCTAATGTGGGTCTAACCTTACTTTCTTTAAAACTGTTTTAATCTTTGTGTGAGAAATCTTTCTCTACTCATGCTGTGAGCTCCTAGTGAGTCCCCACCCTAACAGTAATCTTTTTTCCCACATGTCATTTTCCCAAAGTAAAAATTTCTTTTAGAAATTATTTTTTACCTCTTTGCTGGTATATAGAACTGCAGTTGACTTTTACATGTTAAACTTTCCAACTTTATTAGCTTTTACCAACTTGGATAATTTGACTGTATTACTTTGGATTTTCTGTATAGATCATTCTACCTTAGTAATGAATAATTTTGTTTCCTGTTATCAGTATTATAAATACCTTATAAAATTTGTGTGGTATTTTATCATCTTCTATTTTTGGAATAGCTAAGTATAATCTCATAAACACTGTTTCTTGAATATTTTGATAAGGCCAGCCTGTTAAACTATCTGGTCTTGGTATATTTCTTTGTTCAAAGATTTTATTCTGCTGACTTTATTATTGTAGTTACCAGTTACTGCTGCTGCTTAAAGTTGTAAGTCTCTGCCACATTTATCTCTTTAGTCATACTTAAAATTTTATGTATCTATAGTTAGGTACTTTATCTTCTTTCTTTCTTTCTTTTTTTTAAAGAGATAGCGTCTTGCTGAGTTGCCCAGGCTAGAGTACAGTGGCACTCGCACAGCTCACTGCAACCTCTAACTACTGGGCTCAAAATAATCTTTCTGTCTCAGCCTTCTGAGTAGCTAGGGCTAACAGGCACATGTCATCACATCTGGCTAATTTTTTTAAATTTTTGTAGAGATAGTGTCTTATTGCACTGCTGAGTCTGGGCAGTCCTTAATTTCATTTTCACTTACTTATATCTTTTCTTTCTTATCAATTTTAGTAATGATTTCAAATGATAACTTTTTTTATTGTTGATCAGCTCTAGAGTTTTTTAATCTCATTTTTAATATCAATTTCTTCTAGTTTCTTTTTTACCCTTCTTCCTTTGGGTTTATTCTATTCCTTTATTTATAGGTCCACTTTGACTTTGTAAGCCGAACCTTTGTCAATTGAACATTCAAAGGACTGTAACAAAATGGTCAACATACAGAGGTGGTCAACATAAGGAACTAGGTTTTGCTGTATTGATAGGGACATGGGTTGCATGTCTGGTTTATGAAAATTAGGTCAACTTAAGGAGGTGGTCAACTATGGAGGTTCTATATATTTTTTTATATATATATATATATACACACACACTCACACGAGAGAGAGAGAGAGAGAGAGAGAGAGAGAGAGACAGACAGACACAATATATAATCTCTTCTAAAATATCTTATACAGTCTTTTTGTCCAGACCACTATCTTGTACAGGACCATAAGTTAGAACTGGGTATGTCCCTTCTCTGTCTCTTTTAGTGTGATCTCCCCCCTCCACCTTTTGTGTAGCTTAAAGAGACCTGCTTAGTTGTCTGAGAAAATGACCCTTTTTCTGGTTTTGTTATATAGCTTTTTGGGAGGTATTATTTAGTTTATTTCTCTGTCTCTTTAATTTCTTTTAACCAATAGTTAACTATCATCTGTTTACTTAATGGTTCTTAATGCCTTCTTGACTTGGTTTCATCAGTACTTACAAAAATTATTTTAAGCATTTCCTTTTATCTAGATGTGCTTTCCTTTCTGGGAATATTTCAGGGTAAATTATAGACAGCATTACATTTCATCCTTTAATATTTTGTATACCTTTCTACAAAGTAAGAACATTATTTAAGTATTTGTCATGTCTTTATCATCTAATAAATTAAAATTACTATATTTTATTCATTCAAAGTTGCACATATTTTCTTAGTTTAACCACTCAGATCAAGATGTCTGATAATCAGAGCATTTCAGATCTCTCTTGGTTAACTGGTTATGATGATGTAGTTGTTAATGGTTGTGCATACTTTTGTGTTTTTCCTCTTAGTATGAGTAAACAACTGTAGCCTGTTGTTTCAGTGGACAAATCATTTGTGGACCATTTGAGGAGGGAATATACATTTTAATTACTGTTTAAAAACTTTCTGTTGATACATTCTGGTAAGATGGAAAAGTCGACAGCATCAAAACTTGGAGAAATGGATTGTACAGACAACAGTGGAATAATCTGAGAAATACTATATTATCATTTTTGATGATTCATAAGTCTGTATTGCCTGGAAAAACAAGGATGACAGTATGGATTAGCAGGCTTGAAAAGTGATTCAGAAGAATTGGATTCTACACTTAGGATATCTTAATGAATTTATTTCATTGACATTCTCTTTTATATGTAAAAAAATGAAATGTGATAAAAATTCATCTTTCATTAGATAAAAATAGTTTTAGGTGCTAATTCTAAGTGGAATCATGGTTTCATTAGAAGTGTTTCTTTTTCCCCTCCAGGACAGTTAAGGAGGCTCACTCTGTAATCCTAGGCCAAGGCAGGTGGATTGCTAGAGCTCAGGAATTTGAGACCAGCCAGAGTGAGAGCTGAGTGAGACCCTGTCTTTACTAAAAATAGAAAACCTAGCTGGGCATTGTGGCAGGTGCCTATAGTTTCAGCTACTCAGGAGGCTGAGGCAAGAGGATCACTTGAGCCTAGGAGTTTCAAGTTGCTGTGAGCTCTGATGCCAGGGCACTCTAGCCTGGAGCAACATAGTGAGACTGTTCCCCTCTCGCCCCCCAAAATAAAAAAAACAGTTCTTTTTCATTCGTTGTGGTACATAAAATAATACTCATCTTAAATTTTAGAAAGTCTTAGCTTCAATGATACGGTAATTCCATAATGTAAATTTATTATTTTCATGAAAATAACTATTTTATTCTTGTTCTAATTTATTTTCTTCACATAAACAATGTTTGGTTATTGTTTATTTTCTCTTACACTGACTTTCCAATGACTTCTAGCTTTACTGGATACTTTGAAGTTTTTGTTTTGTTTTATTTTTGTGTTTGTTGTGGTGAAGAGTTTTTTGAATTTATCATTTTATGAAAAAAGAACCTCCAAGGACTGAGATTTATGTGCCAAATCTTTGTTACAACTCTGTGTAGTACCTAATTTGCCTCCCATTCTACATGACTATTGAAAACAAAGCTTTAAGTCTCAGGATGTCTTATTGGATTTGGTGTTTGCTTACATTTTTGTATTTCTTTTTGAAGTTTTTGGCCTTTTTAGTTTTGTTGTCAGCTCAGCCATTCATTTCTAAAGATAGGTTTAAAATATTTGATTTACCATTTTTAATAGTTTTTTATGTTTTTTTTTTTTTTAATTAAATCATAGCCATGTACATTAATGCAATCGTGCAGTAAAATGTGCTGGTTTTACACACAATCTGAAATGCTTTCATCAAACTGGTCAACATAGCCTTCACAGCATTTTCTTAGATACTATGTGAAGACATTTATATTCTATAACCTAGTAAATTTCACATGTAACCTTGTAAGATACACTGTAGGTGTGGTCCCACCAATTACTCTCCTTCTACCTGTCCTCCCTGCGGGGGACCCCCACCCCCCTTCTTCTTGGGTTATAGTTTTCATAAGAAAGCTATAAATAGGTTTCATAGTAAGACTGAGTACATTGGAGTCTCATTCTTCCATTCTTGAGATTCTTTGCTAAGAAGAATATGTTCCAGCTCCATCCATGTAAACATGAAAGAGGTAAAGTCTCCATCTTTCTTTAAGGCTGCATAATATT
>CAUYQV010189152.1:0-71783 GCA_963574575.1 Galagoides demidoff
CTTTGAAATCATTGAATTCTTGAGACATCTTTTGAATAATTTCTTGAGATATCTTTTGAATAATTTCTTAAAATTTTAATTCCCTCCTTTCTTCCATTCTGTTAATCCTATTTGCAATCCAAATTCTGTACTTGATTTATGACATCTCAGCCATCTGTTTATGGATGGGGTCTTCAATTGCATCTGCCCCATTTTTCCTTGGGAGAATTGATCTATTCTGGCTATTCAAGTTGCCAGAGTTTTTCCACTGATTCTGCCCCATCCTGAATTTACACTGTTTGGAATCTGTATCAGAACCATTCAGTGAGTGGCTGCCACCAGAGAAGGTGCTAGCTTCCTCTGGTTGCACAGAAAGGCAGAGCATGTCTGTGTAGAACCTCAGGGGTGTGAGCCTTTTTGTTCCCAGTGCTGCTGCTGGTGCTCTTCACTTCGAGTATTGCCATTTTAGTGTGGTTCCTTCTCAACTGACCATCCTCTCATAATTCTCAGGCCGCTGTCTGGGTATGCTGGGAGCATGTGGCTCTACCAGGCAGTTCCAGGCTGACCTGGGTGCTTGGTGTGGGTAACTCCACCACAGCTTACGGAGCATGCGTGGGACTAGCAAGTGGTTCTGGGCCCACCTAGCTCAGGTGCCAGGAGCGAGGAACTCGATGGCTGCCCACGGGGTGTGCGCAGGTCTGGCAAGCACTTCTGGGCCTGACTGGCCCAGGTGCCAGCAGTGGGGAACTCAGGGGCTTCCTAAGGGTCTAGCAAGCAGTTCTGTGCTCACCTGACCCATAAGGTGACCAGATGTCCCACTTTTGGAGGGATATTCCTGATTTTTAACAATTTGTCCCATGTTCCATGGCGTTTTTAAAAAGTCCCACATTTTGGAAAGAATGCATGACAAGCTAGGGAACAGCGGGAGAACAGAAAGGGAATATATGGTTTTTGGCTGCCATGTGCCTATTTTGCCAGGATATAAATTTTATATTATTTTTGTTAATTTTATAATGTTAACTTTAATAATAACAAATAATTGTAGAGAACTGATTATTGAGAACTGCTCATCAAAGTTTGCATTGTTGATCAGTTGTTAGAATTCAACCACCATTGTTTGGATTTAACGAACAATGGCATTTTTGGCATTGGCAACTACAAAAACATTTTGTAACTATCTCTCAGACGATACACATTGTACTCTGTGCTAGCGCAAGTTAAACAAGTGATGTCATCAAATCAGCTATTCAGATAATTTAGGTAAGTAATGTATTTATTTATTTCATGAATTTAGCAGACAGTACTTGTATTATTTATATTTTATGGTGGCGGCAAAAAGTCTAGCGCTGGCCTTGAAAGTGACAATTACAACTTACTAGTTATCATTATTAAAAATATATTTGATAAGGAAAAGGTTAAATCTTGGCCATCAGCAAAAATCACAATAGATAACAAATGGTTAGAAATATTTCATCATTTTGAAACAAACCATGTTCCATACAATAATGCACTAAAAATTGTGGGATACGCACTGTCCTTACCAGGAACTAATGTTGCAACTGAACGCGTTGTTTCTACGGTAAATCAGAAAAATCACAATTAAGTGTTGAGACTTTGAAAGCCATTTTATGTGTGAAATATAATTTAATAAATTCTTGTGAAAAATGTCATGACTTTTTAAACAACGACAGCAATCTACTAAAAAAAATTCACTCAAATGAGAAATATGCCAAAGAATAAAATAATACTATACATTTTTAATGCATTATATTTGTAAATTGTACTTATGTTAAAATTAAAAAATATATATTACATTACTATTTTTGTATTCTATGAAAATTTTTGTTGCTCCATATAGATCAAATTTTTAATTTTGAACCCCTCCCCCCATCAATGGTGTCCCGCTTACCAATGTTAAAATCTGGTCACCTTAGTCTAGCAAGCAGTTCTAGGCCTGCCTGGCCTGGGTGCCAATAGCAGAGAACTCAGTGGCCACCCGTAGGGCACACGTGGGTCTTGCACGCAGATCTGGGCACGCCTGGCCCAGGTGTCGGGACCAGGGAACTGGGTGGTCACCTGTGGGTCTAGCAGGCAGTTCTGGACCTGCCGGACCTGGGTGCTGGGAACAGGAAACTTGGTGGCTGCCCCTGAGGCATGCACAGGTCTAGCAAGCAGTTCTGGGCCTGCCCGGTCTGGGTACAGGAGTGGGAACTCAGCAGCTGCCTGTAGGACTTGCACAGCTCTTGCAGGTCTCAGGCAGTGGGAGTGGGGATCACCAGTGCCCAGGGAATGCATGTGGCTCTGACAAGTCTCTGGCTGCAGGATCAGGACTGGGCACTTGGTCTTGCTGGGATGGGGGATGGTGCTCTTGCGCCCCCCCCCCCCCACTGTCTCTGTAGGCAAGGGGGGAAGGGTGGACTGGAATTTCAAAATGGCAGTGAAAAACATTCCTTCAGTTTTTCTGCCTGGTGAGAGAGTCTTCAGGATCTCAGCAGGTTCCCTCTCCGGGAGTAGACCCCCCCTTCCTGTAGCTCTCACATGTGGGGTCAGATAATAGGTCCTCAGTTCACTGTTCACCTGTAAAAAACTTATAGGAGCAGATGAAGAGAAAAAAAAGAGAAAAATTCCACTTTCTTGGGGGAGGGGATGGAGACTTTTCCTTTGGGGTGTATGTACCTGGATATTGCTTTCTTGGAATCTCAACTTGCCTCAGCAGAGGTGTCCTGCAGATATCATTCTTCTCTCTCTGCTGAACTCCCAATCTTCAACATTATTAGGTATTTTCTGGACATTATCCTTCCCTCTGGATGGGAGCTTCTGTGGGAGGCTGGTGCCTGTCAGCCATCTTGCCCCTCCCCCCCATTCCCTTTCTTTTGGAAATATGCTTAATAGTGGGATTCCTAGATCACATGGCAGTTTTAGTTTTAGTTTTTTGAGGACCCTTGTATATTCTTTCAATAGTGGCTGCACTAATTCACCTTCCATTGTACCAAATTCCCCTTTCTTCACATCCCTACCATCTGTTACCTCCTCCCCTGTCTTTTTGACAAAAGCCATTTTAACTGGGGTTAGATGATATCTCATTTTGGCTTTGATTTGCATTTATCTGATAATTAGTGGTTATCACTAAAATATACTGAATTTTTATCCATAGGTTGGCCATTTTTATGTCTTATTTTGTCAAATTTCTATTCACATCCTTTGTCCATTTTTAAATCTGACATTTTTATTTTTATTTTTCGCTATTGAATTGAGTTGCTTTTATACTCTGGTCATTAGTATTTTGTTAGATGAATATTTCACAAATATTTTTCGCCATTTTGGTGTTGTATTGACTTTGATGATTATTTCCTTTTCTGTACAGAAGCATTTTAGCTTAAGGTAATCTAACTTTTAATGCCAGAGATCAATTTTGCACATTTAAAGCTTAATATAAACAGAATAATTTAGTATGTTTTCATATGTTTCTGACTTCTTTTATTGAGCATTTTGTTTACATTTATATTGTTATGTATAGATTTAGTTTTTTGTCATTTTTATGTAGTAGTCTAATGATATCAATATCTTACTATATACATATATGTGTATATATCTGTACATATACACATATCCACTGAATTATTGATGAACAGTTTTAGTAATTTTGGATATTTTGAAGAGTTCCTTCCTAAATATTTCTGTAAATATTTTTTGGTGTGTACTTATGTATATGTTTGTTGTATATATGTATGAGTAGAATTGCTTAGTCATAATAAATAAGTTTATTTAAAGTTAGCAGTCACAGATAAAAAGTTTTCTGGAATGCTTTTAGGGAATTTATTATTCTGCTAATATTATTCAAGAATTCTAGTTGTTTCACATAATTTCTAGCATTGTAATTGAAATTAAAAATTATTACCAATCTATAATAGTATTTCATTGTAATTTTATTTACCTGGTGCCTGCAGTCGAGCTCCTTTTTAATAGTTTATTTGCCATTTGGATATATTTTATAGGCATGTTTCTGTTCAAGATTCTTGCCTATTTTTTTCTATTAATTCTTTACCCCTTTTTATTGGTTTATAAGAATTATTTTATATTCTGGATGTGAACCATATGTCATTTATTGTTCAAGATTTATTGTTGTTTTCATTGGATATTTTATTTAATTTGCATTTATTGAAAGGGCTAATCTGTACAGTGAACTTCCTTGTAGTTTAAGCAGCCACATAAATGAGTATTTGCTTTTGGACTATTGCATTTCTTTCCCTTGGTTTGCTTCTCTATTCTTGTACCAGTTTCATCTTGACTTTATATTTTTCTATAAAACAAATCTTTATACTTTATTGAACAAATCCTCTTACTGTCTCCTTCCTTCTTTCCTTTTTTTTGACAAAGTCTCACTCTGTCACCCTCAGTAGAGTGCTGTGGCATCATCACAACTCAAAGCAATGTCCAATATTGGGCTCAAGCCACCTCTGGCCTCAGCCTTCCCAGTAGCTGGAAATAAAGGCTCCTGCCTCAATGCCTGGCTAGTTTTTCTATTTTTAGGAGAGATGATGTCTTGCTCTTGCTCAGGCTGGTCTTCAATTTATGAGCTCAAGTGATCCATTCATCTCAGCCCCCAAGCATGCTGGGATTACAGGTGTGAGACACACACTTGACCTTCTTGTTCTTTTTAAAGAGAGTCTTGCATTTTCTTGGCTCTTTGCATTTCCATATAAAGTATCAAATCAGTTTGTCAACTTTAAAAAAAGAAAATAAAATGTTGACCATGTTTTGAGCACCTTTTCCTAAACAAAATTTGTGTTGCAATATATATCACCTGGTATAAAAATGCACAATTCAAAAATATATAGTTTTAAATACTCTATAAGAAGGCTATTAGCATACACATAAAACTATAATACACATAAAATAATGTAGATTGTTATGATTACCAAGAACCTGTCTCACGACCTTTTGGGCACTATCCTCTTACCCAAAGAGAACCACTCACCTGAATTGAGTTTAGTCAATTTCTTAGTTTTGTACAAAGAAGATCATATAATATACACTCTCTTTTGCTCAACTCAAAATATATAAGACTCCTCTCTGTTTTCACATAGCAGAGGTGCGTACATTACTATTGCCATATAGTGCTCATTTGTGTCATAATTTGTTCATGTAATTTTCATTTTGATTATCTTGGATTGTTTCTGCCTGGGAAGTACCACAAATAATGTCATTATGTGTATTCTTTTTGTAGGTTGGTAAAAATTGGCATGTATTTGTTTTGAATGTATACCTAGGAATAAAATTGTATGGTCATAGGGGACATACATATGTATGTTAAACTTAAGTAAATAATGTGCAAGTGAAATTATTTTCCCAAGTGGTTCAACAAAGTCCATTTTGACCAAAATGTTAAAAAAAAAATCCATTTTTCACCAAAAGTTTGTGAGTCAAATACTTGCGTAACTGCTTGTTAATGTCAGTATTTTTATTTTTGCCATTTTTGTGGGTATATAGCAGTATCTCATTTGGGTTTTAATTTGCATTTCCCTGATGACTTAAAATCTTTAGCATCTTATTGTATGTTTATTAACCACTATAATATTCTTTTTGAATTTGAAATTTTTTTTTTTTTTTGCAGTTTTTGGCCAGGGCTGGGTTTGGACCCACCACCTCCGGTATATGGGGCCAGTGGTGCCCAAAATATTCTATATTTTTAATATGTTTTTGAGACACAGGCACCACCCAAAATATTCTAATTTTAATATGTTTTTTTTTCTTACTGGAATGTTCAATTTTAAAACATTTTCTGCATACAAGTTTGTGTGTGTGTGTGTGCGTGCGTAAATGTGTGATATGTGTTATTATATTTTCCCAATTTTCATTTTGCCTTTTCATTTGATGACATCTTTCTCTCTCTCTCTCTCTCTTTTTTCTTATTAAATCATAGCTGTGTATATTAATGCAATCGTGGGGTACAACATGCTGGTTTTATATAACTTGAAATATTTTCATCAAACTGGTTAACCTAGCCTTCATGGCATTTTCTTAGTTATTGTGTTAAGATATTTATATTCTACATTTAGTAAGTTTCACATGTACCCTTGTAAGATGCACTGTAGGTATGGTCCCACTAATTGTCCTCCCTCTACCTATCCTCTCCCCAATCCCCTTTCCCCACTTTCTTGGGTTATAATTGGGTTATAGCTTTCGTGAAAGCTATAAATTGGTTTCATAGTAGGGCTGAGTACATCAGATAATTTTTCTTCCATTCTTGAAATACTTTGCAAAGAAGAATATGTTCTGGCTCCATCCATGTAAACATGAAAGAGGTAAAGTCTCCATCTTTCTTTAAGGCTGCAAAATATTCCATGTTGTACATATACCACAATTTATTGATCCATTTGTGGGTTGATGGGCACTTGGGCTTCTATGAGTTAGCAATGAATTCGGCTGCAATTAACATTCTGGTACAAATATCTTTATTATAATGTGACTTTTGGTCTGCTGGATATACACCTAGTAGAGGAATTGTAGAATCGAATGGCAGGTCTATTTTTAGATCCCTAAGTGATCTCCAAACATCTTTCCAAAAAGAATGTATTAGTTTGCATTCCGACCAGCATTGTAGATAACATCTTTTGATTGATAGAAATTTAAAATTTTAATAGAGTATCATTTATCACTTCATCTTTTATAATTAGTGCTTTCTGTGATCTGATTAAGAAATCCTGCTTACCTCAAGTTTATGAAGTGTTTTTTCCTATATTATCTTATAAAGGTTTGTTTTACTGCTCAAACTTTAATCTATTATCAATCTCATTTTTCTGCAATATGTGAGTTAGGGGTCATGTTGAAATATTTTCATATTGACATGCAAGAAACAGAAACTTGTAGTTAACATACTTTACTTGCTTTTTTAACTAATGTTATCTTTCTCCTCAACCAAGTAGCATACATAGCTACAAATTCATACATAGCTACAAATTTGCATAGCTACAAATTCTGTATGATTTTATTTCTCAATTCTCATATTTTGTTCTATCGGTCTATGTGTTTGTCCTTATCTTAATAAAACACTGCTGATTTCATATTATATTAATTTTTGATAACACTTCCAATTTGTTTTCTCCTTCAAGATTCTCTTGCCCTTTTGGCCTTTTTCATTTCTATGTAAATTTTAGAATAAGCCAGTCACTATCCTCAGAGGAATAAAAGCTAGTACTTTAATTGTAGTTGCGATAAATGCATAAATGGTTTTAGGAATAATTTTCTTTTAAAAAATCTTGAGATTTAATCGATAAACACAAAATATCTTTCCATCTACTTACGTATTTTTTCTCTTACCAATATCATTTCTAATAACTACTTTATGTATCTTTTCTACTTTTTGTACTTTAATTAATTTAAATATTTTTATAAATCTGCTTATGAGAGAAATTGGGTTGTAAATTTCCTTTCCTATAATTACTTATTATATGTTTATAAGGCTATATTGACCCCTTAAAACAAACTGGTCAGTATTTCCTTTTTATTCTTCATTAGAAAGTTTATATATGAGAACTTAAAAGCCTGATAAAATTCACGAATGAAATTTTAGATCTGAATTGGTGTTTTGATTTTTATGTCTAATGTCTCAAAAAACATTTTTTTAGCCTTAAAATTTAGTAGATATCTATATATGTTTCACTTTTGCAAGTTCATGTTTGCCTTACTTAGGCTAATCTCTATGATAATGACATCTACCAGAGTTAGAGAAACTTTTCTAAACAGTCATGTTTACCATCTAATAGATCAAGTACGTACAAAGCCTACTGCCAAACATCTTTCAATGGGGCCATTATCTTTGGTAATGTTGACATCTACTTTGAAACTTGAGGATTGATATTGTTTAAAGAATGTTTAAGCATTCTATGTCATATATCAAATTGTCACATTGTACCCCACAAGTGTATACAGTTATGATCTTAATTAAAATTAATTTTTAAAAGAATGTTTACATAGTACCACATGCACGTGTGTGCACATGCACACACAGTCACACAGTGTATTCTAAGATTCAGTGGAACTGAGACAAAAGCAACTGAGAGAAAAAGGCGCCTATGGAAACTAGGAACAGTGTCTCTTTTATTTTTTCTCTGATTCAAGTATATTTTGGGATAAAGTAAACATCAAGAGGAGAAATTCTTTGTTTCATCCAAATTTTATTCCCCTTTAATCTGGTGAAAATACTAAAAAGATCTTCTATGCATACCAAGAGGTGGAAAATGCCAAGAAACCATCAATTCTTTTGACATTTCCACATTATTTCCTTCCTTATTCTTCTCACCAGGCTAACTTTACGTACAAGCCCACTCTTTTCTTGGAAACTCATCCTGTTTAAGCAATGTGGAACATGTAGAAAGAAGCTAAAGAGCCTTTATAAGGTGACAAGTTGCAATGTTGGCTTAGGTCCCAGTCAGAGCTAGTGATGGACTGCGTTTGCTGATCACAGGTCTTAGAATGAAGGGAGAAGAAGAAAGCTTTTTTAAATGAGGGTGGCAACTTTAAAGTTCACATGATTTGAAGTATCTGGTTGTTCTTCCCATTTTCTTTATTAACAAGACTTTGCAAAAAGAAAATCTAAATTAGTTCTTAAAGTATTATGAGGTACTTGGATTTTAATTCCTGTGTATATTTACTATGGAAAATGGCAATGTTAACTCATATCTCTCTCTCTCTTCTTTCTCTGCTTAAAGAATTTGGAGACAGTCTTGGATCAATTACCCTCTCCAAAATCCAGACCTATGTTGTATTGCAGTGTTTAATACTATGACATAAACTGTCAGAGAGTTGGATAAAGATTGATGATAGATAGATAGATAGATAGGTAGATAGATAGATAGATAGTTGAAAAAGCCCCCAGGATGTTGATTTATATAAACATGTTCGTTTTGTGCCCTGAAGCATTTCCTTGCATGTAGGATATAAAAAAAATCTACAAAGTTGTCTGTCCTTGTGATGTGGAACCTCCTATACTTAGGCCAGCTCATCAGTCAGTTGATTAACAGGTAGTTGTTCAGTGCCTACTACAAACTAAAAAGACTATTCATTCCCATCTTAGCTACCACTTCATAAGTGTCATTCTTACTGTTTGAACTGTGTTTGTGTGAGAGAAATTTTGGCTTGTTTTAGAATGCTTTTTTATAAATTTAAATATAATTTAACCTCAGTATGGCTAGTAAAAAGGTCATATAGCATCTTTATAATAATGTCATCTGACATCAGTAAAATAATAAAATAAATCCTACTGGATTTTTCAGATATTATTAAAATATAACCATTTGCCTTAAATCAAACTATATAATAAAGCAGATGTAGAAAAACTCCCCTTTCCTTCTACTGACTTCAAAAAAAAATTAAAAATAAGTTTATGAAAGAATTTTTGAGGCTTAAAGATTAAATTGATATGCAGATTTTATCTCAATAACCAATATGTGCATACTCAAATGCTTTTTTACATAAACCAATGAAAACATCTACTTTTGCTAAAAGATTATACATTTTTTTCTTTTTTTATTAAATTATAGCTGTGTGCATTAATACAATCATGGGGTACAATGTGCTGGTTTTATATACAATTTGAAATATTTTCATCAAACTGGTTAACATAGACTTCATGACATTTTCTTAGTTATTGTGTTAAGACATTTATATTCTACACATAGTAAATTTCACATGTACTCTTGTAAGATGCATGGTAGGTGTGGTCCCACCAATTATCCTCCCTCTCCCCATCTTCCCCCTCCCTTCCCCTTCTTCTCCCCTTTCCTCATATTCTTGGGCTATAATTGGGTTATAGCTTTCATATAAAAGCTATAAATTGGTTTCAGAGTAGGACTGAGTACATCAGATAATTTTTCTTCCATTCTTGAAATACTTTGCTAAGAAGAATATGTTCTAGCTCCATCCATGTAAACATGAAAGAGGTAAAGTCTCCCTCTTTCTTTAAGGCTGCATAATATTCCATGTTGTACATACACCACAATGTATTGATACATCCATGGGTCGATGGGCACTTGGGCTTCTTCCATGAGTTAGCAATTATGAATTGGGCTGCAATAAACATTCTGGTACAGATATCTTTGTTATAATGTGATTTTTAATCTTCAGGACATATACTTAGTAGAGGAATTGTAGGATCAAATAGCAGGTTTATTTTTAGATCCCTAAGTGATCTCTAAACATCTTTTTAAAAGGTACGTATTAGTTTGCTGTCACAACCTGTCGGGCCCCTATGGCCCTGGTCTCAATTACTGCAGGAAGGAACCAGGCGAGAGGCAGATTAGAAGTACAAGCTTGTGGGAGATGGGCTAGCCCTTACTTACAGGGTAGCCCCAAGCAACCTCCATACCAGCCTTTTACTGAGATAGAATAATACAGGTGAGGGTAGTAATTAAAAATGATTGTGTGCTGAAGGCATGGGCTCTTTCTCCATAAGGAGCTCCTGCAGACAAATGGCCCAAGGGTCCACATCTCAGCTGAGGATCATCTTGCTCCGATGTCATTTGACTCTTGGTGTCCCCTACATTTTGCATTCCCACCAGCAATAAGTAAAGCAAGCAGAAAGTCCTCAGAATGGGAGAAGATATTTGCTGGTTATGTCTCCAACAACGGTTTAATAACCAGAATCCACAGAGAACTCAAATGTATTAGCAAGAAAGAACAAGTGGTCCTATCTCAGGGTGGGCAAGGGACTTGAAGAGAAACTTCTCTGAAGAAGACAGGCGCATGGCCTACAGACCTATGAAAAAATGCTCATCATCCTTAATCATCAGAGAAATACAAATCAAAACTAGTTTGAGATATCATCTAACTCCAGTAAGATTAGCTCACATCACAAAATCCCAAAACAAGAGATGTTGCCATGGATGTGGAGAAAAAAGATAATATTATCGTTTATACACCACATTTGCCTCTAACAGGTTGCTGCCCACCACGCAGACCCCACCCCAAATTTATTATAATCTCTTGAAATTCCATGGGTTGCAAGTTTTCTGGGGGATTCTCATCTTTGTTTTCTTATGCAATTTTCATCAGATGATGGCTGTCGCTGGCATCCTACAAAGACACTATGTGGCTGGATATTTTTCCCACAGACCAGCAGCTGATCTTTGCTATCAGCTGGGAGCTCAGCTAGTCTGTTTCCTAAAGCACCTATATGTGTGTTCACTTTGCAGTTGGGGTTTCTCAGAGTAGAATGGCTGACATCACAAATGGAGCAGACAGAAAAGTACATGATCTATGAGAGGGGAGTGCAAGATGTCCTGAACCAGGAAATGATCAGTGTCATTTCTGTATTCTATTAGTTAAAAGAGTAACAGAGTCTACCCATATTTATGGGAAAGGAACAAACATTTTGATGGGAAGAGAGTTACAAAATTTGTGGTCATCTTTAATCCAATATACAGCTCATCTGAGCACCAGAGTGTATATGGCATTTCCTAAATTGCTACATTTGCAGGCTGTAATAATGAAAATATCCTTAACAAAAAGGTTAACTATACACAGCGACATGAAACAGAGAGGCCACCATTGTAATGATCATTAATCTTGCTCATGATTTAGTTAGTTTTTAATCCATGCTACTGTGTCCTTCTGCAAATCAATTTAAACCAATTTTGTGGGTTGTATTTCATGACACATTTTAACAGGCATTTTACTGATGTTAAAGTACAGAACATCTACTCTGTTCCTTGTTCTGAACATTTTAAGAAATGCTTTTAAGTACAAAACAATAACTTGTTTTTAATTTAGACAGTTAAATATAGTAATTCCAAGTCTTACCATTATGGCTTCTGTACATGAGATATTATTTTTCATCTATTTGATTCATTTTCGTACACCAATGTCTTTAGTTTTTTTTTTTTTTTCCCACAGTGAAGCTTTCATTGCCTTCACAGTTGTAAAAAAAAAAATAAATAAACAGAGGTTTTAAGATAGTTTCAAAAAAAAATTCCATCTATAAATTCAGTGGAGTAGAATAATTTTCACCAGCATTTACAAGAGTATATCAGTAGCCTAAATAATTTCATTTCTAGTAACAACTAAAAGTTTACTTCTTGAATTAAATGAAAGTCTATTGTACATATTAAAAAGTTTCTCTTCATTTTTTGTTATTATGTCTTAAATATTATAGATATATATACCTTGGAGACAGAAGGGTCCACTTTACTTTCAGATCACAATAATATAATGAGAAAGGTTGTGGTGGCCTCATTCTGAGATGTATACTTTACAGGGAATGTAGTGAACCATTAGCATATCTGTAAGGGGAAGAGTGAAGTAGTACAGGAGTCCCCTCCTATGTGCAGACCTTCCCTTGGATGCCTGAAACCAAAGACAGTACCAAACCATATATATTCTGTGTTTTTTTCTTATACATACATACCTATAATAAAGCTTAACTTATTAATTAAGCATACTAAGAAATTAACAACAATTATTGGTAATAATAAAATAGACCAACTATAATACTTTTTATTTTATATAATATCTTTTTATTTCATATAATACTATATAATACGTTTTTATGTTTACGACAGTAAAAGCTTTGGGAATGTTCTCTGTTTCTTTCTCTCTTTCTATCTTATTGTACTGTGGTGCAGGTAACTCATACCATAGAAAGAGAACCTGTGGTTAAGAAGTGACTACTGTTGAGTCTAGAAAAGCAATTACAGAGGGAAGTATCATTTAGAAGTGAGCGTGCCTAATGCAGAATGGAGAAGCTTTACCTGGGAGGGGCTATCTTTGTGCGTTCTAAAGTTTCTTACATGGACTTTCTGTGTGATTGGTGAAGACTGAATAATAATCAATGAATAATTATTTTAGGAAACCAATATTTGACTCAGTAAAAACGGCCAAAAAAAATGAATTTATAAGCCAGTTCAGAATGGAATAGAATTGTCTTAGAGTTAGAGAGCTACCAGTTTTATGAAGTGCTTAAGAAAAAAGCTTATGAGAGAAATTATGAAGCAATGCATGCGAAATGCATGGATTAGAACTTGTAATGCATGGATTGGAACTTGTAATGCCTTTTCATTTGTGAGAGAGTCACATGCTAAGGGCTCCCAACTAATTTTACCAGTCCTTATTTCTGTCCAGAACTACAGAAATATACCCACTCAAGTCTTAACTACCCTAACAAGAACTCTTGTAGCATTCCCAACCCTGCAATAATGCTTATAAATACATTGATCCTACAAGATAGAAAGGCTCATGGAATTGTTTTGATACAAGTTTGGAAAGTATTGCTAACCAGAACTGAACACCTTCACAAATCCACCTTTCCTAAATCTTGCTTTTCTTTTCTTTTCAGATTTAAATCTTTGCTATCAAACCCTGTTTCTCCTTACTTCACAATATTACCATTTTCAACATTTTGTGACCTCTTTGAATTTGGTTTAGATTCTAGTGATCTTACTTTTTTTATGTCTTCATACTTTTTGGATTTAAATAGTCCAGATTTCTGCTCTCAAAATCATATTTCTCAACCATCAATTAAACTGTCAGTTTCTTCCCTAAGCTTCCCACTGTTTCCATGTCTTACTCTGTTCATTTTGCACAGACCTATAAATCTCTTTGATTTTCAAAACTAGCAACTTAAATTAACAAGTGTTCATCACCTGCCATTTTTAAGACAAATAGAGATGAGAAATATATACAATAAGACATTTTCCTGGATGCTCCTGGATAAGATACAACTCTCATGAAAAACTAGTAACTCCTTATGGGAGTTGCTGGGTTTATCAAGTGAAAATATGAGACACCAAAATATTTAAATTCTGAATAAATCATGAATTTTTTTAGCATATGTATTTAACAGATATCGCACGGGACATTGTTATACTGAGAATATGTGTTCATTGTTTATCAGAAATAATTTATTTAAACACTAATAACAGAGTGTTGTGTATTTTCTCTGGCAACCTCATCTTTTGTACTCTTGCCTGCCTTCCATCTTTTGAGATGCACAGAGCATTTTCTTTTGTAAATGGAAAACATGAGGGCAATTCTGGTTTGGGAGCAGAGACTTCAAAAGAAAGAAGAATTTAAAAAGTCAATTTGAAAGGAAGCATCTGTATTCCGTCTTGGCCAGTCTTTAAGCTTCTGTGGTAGAACTGGGAGAAACTGGGAGCTAACCAAACTCCTTTCTTGAAAGGTTGTGTAAGAATGGTTGGTGTCTGGGCTGCATCAGGGCACACGTGGCCTGAAGCTAAGCTTTGTCCTAGTTCTTCAAGATGGTGGCCTGAAGACCTGCAGGACTGTTGTATTATCCCTCTTAACAGAGATCTGAGACCTTTCATGATGAGTTAAGTCAGGGACAGCAGCACTTACATTGTTAAAAGTGGTGCTTAGGAGAGCTGATGCTGACATGCGGTAGGTAGGGCAGAGAGAAAAACACGAAGATTCTGTGTGGTAGTACAGCTGACAAATTGCAGAAGAAATTCTAGGTTCCAAATTCATAAGATGTGTGTTTCTATTAATTTGAGTACTAATGTAAACCTGATCCAAATGGTATATGCAGTTTGTAAACTTAGCTTACTTTTGAGGTTCTTACAGTGACTAACACCTTCCACTTCATAATATTCCTTCAAATTTTCTAGATAAATTCATATTCACTAATTAAGGTTTACTTAATGCACCATCTTTTATTTAGCTCTCTCTGATATTCCTTTTAAAATATCCTCTTTAATTCTATTTCTATTACTCATACATACTTACAGAATACCACTTATTACTTTAATTATAATTCAATGTAATCATTGTGCACTAATTTATTTAAATATATTTACTGAGCACTTACAATAACCAGTTTTAGACAATGAAGATAGAGCAGTAAATAAAACAAATAAAAATTCCTCATGGTTGATTACAGTGTAAGTAGACACAAAATAAACAAAACAAATTAGAAAAAATATACTGTAGATTGAATGGGATGAGTAGTACATTATTGGCCTCAGTTTTGCACCCCTCTTTGTATTCATCCACTTTACTATTAACTTTGCAGTACCTCCCATGAAAGCAATAGTTGTTGTTACTCTGCAGCCCTTGTATTAGACTAAGTGACTTGTTTGCCCCATAGAACATGGCAGACAAGACAGAAGGCCTATTCCTACCTTACCTTTGGAGTTCTCATATTTATTCCCTTGTCCTTCTGTACTTCTGTCACAGACATGAGAAGAAGATGCTTGGGTTACACTAGTGGTTCTACAAAGAGGACAAGTACCCAGGCAAGCAGAACAGAGCCAACTCAAATGAATCTTGCCTATATCACCAGAGTCACTCTACAAAGCTCAACATAAATCAGAAGATCCTTTAATTGATCTTTTAATTAAATGACTATTTGTTGTGTTATTCAGCTGGGATCTTATGCTGAGATATGCTTCAGATTATGAACTAACTAGATAGCTATTCCAGTGATGTTGGTTTTTATTCTGAGTGAAATAGAAGCTTGATATTTTAAAAGAAGAAATAATTTTACCATATATAACAGAGTCATTTAGTTAGGGCAGAAGCAAAGAAACTACTGCAGTGACCTGAGTGAGACATTATGACTCAGATGGTCTTAACATTTCCCTCATCTAGACTAGATTCTAGATGGGTTTCTCTCTAGGCTCCTGACTTCCTTTCCTTAGAGGTCTACTTTAGATGACATAATTTTAACTTTTTCTTCTATCTCTTTGGGATGTATAGTTTTGTTTTTTTTTAAGCCTTTGGCCAATTTTACAGGTAAGATTGTATTTTCACGTATCTGGGAGCCACTCCTTTCAAATGTAGACAAAAGGAAAATAGT
The DNA here is from genome assembly GCA_963574575.1 of Galagoides demidoff. NCBI lineage: Eukaryota > Metazoa > Chordata > Mammalia > Primates > Galagidae > Galagoides > Galagoides demidoff. The sequence goes on from CAUYQV010189152.1 coordinate 15,788, forward strand.
GCCCTGTTCCCTGGCCCTGGGGTAGGGTAAGAGCCTGACGTAGGATGCTTTTTTAGTGTCCATCAGCTGCACAGATGACCTAACCACAGACACAAACATTTGCAAACTCAGGAATAACTCAGTGTACTAGACATGTCCCATTGACAAACCTCCTTTCTAAGGTCTACTAGTACGTATCCATCAACTCACTCCTGTTATTTAAAAATGCTTCTGCAGGCTTAGTCTTGAGGGATTGAGAGAAAATGCTCTGAGAAAGTCTTCCTCATGCCTTCAGCAAGGGGAAGAGAAAGTAACCATTTTAAATACATCCAGAGATTCTGTTTTTCTTAATAAGTGTTGCCTTCAAGATGAACTATTTTATAGAGCTTATTCTAAGGGAGTTTTACCAGAGGTACTTGACTTGGAGGAAGGAGTATACAACTTTCAAGGCAGCAGAAAGGCAGTCAGGAAATGCCCGACTTTTCACTCACTAGTTTTCTTGTTTTTCCTAATGCCCATTCTGGTTTGAGAGGACAGACTGCCAAAGAAAGAAGAATTATAAAGGGGTAGACATATAAAGCAAAACTCTAGAAGCCATTGCAAAGATTTTGCATAGCCCAAGAGTACAGGCTCAGTAAAAACAGAGACTAATCAGGACTGTGGAATAATTTCCTTCATCTAAAACTTCACCATGACATCAACAAACTCTTATATAGTAATAGAGAGCTACAACTTAAAGAACAATGCTTTTCAAACAATATTTAAGAAGTAACTAGGGAAATCCAAAGACAAGAAGACAAAAATAAAATCACCAGAGGAAATATTGGCCCCTGACATCTACTATGGCAAACAGTTAACAGAGTCCAGCCCCTTTCCAGATAAATCTTTAGACTGAAGGCATAATTAACTAATTTCTATTTACACAGTACAAGTATCCTGACCTGCCACATTAAATTGCAAGGCATCATAAACAACAACAACGACAACAGCAACCTCTCCCCCACTGCGCCGCCGCAAAAAAACAACACAGTTTAAGAGTTAGAGCAAGCATCAGTACCAGACTGATATGGTAAGTGCCAGGATTATCAGACCATGAATTTAAACACTATGATTAATATCTTATGGAGCTATCATGGAGGAAGTACAAAACATACAAGAACAAATGGATAATGTCAGCAGAGACATGGAAGAGAAAATCCAAAGGAGGCGACAGAAATCATTTTGAAATACCTGCCATAACAAAATAGAGTAATGCCTTTGATGGGTCTACCAATATGTTGGACACAACTAGGAGACAATCATTGAGCTTGATACCAATAGAAACTTTTAAAACTAAAATCAAAAAATGAAAATAAGGCATGGAAATACACATATACAATATACAAAAACTGGGTTAATAAAGTGAGCATAGTAGGAAAATTTTAGCATTGCACGTATAGAAGGGAAAAAAACTAAAATCAATAATTTCAGCTTTTACCTTTGGAAACTAGAACAGGAAGAAAAATTTAAGCCCAAATAAGAAATAATAAACATTAGATCAGAAATTAAAAGTAGAAAATCATTTAAGAAAATCCACAAAATGAAAAGATTTTTCTTTAAAAAGATAATTGAATTGATTAACCTCTAGCCAGACCAAAGAAAAAAGAAAAAAGAGATCACACAAAGTGATAACTAAGGAGGAATCATCACTGGTGAACTCATAGACATTAAAAAGTTAATAAAAAATATTACAGGTAGTTCTGTGCTCACAAATTTGATAACCTATGTCAAATGCACCTTATCTCAAAAGGCACAGATGAAAAAAAGTGAATGTCTGAATAGCCCTGTATCTATTAAGGAAATAAAATTGGTACTGATTGATACCAACATTTCAAAATAGAGGGTATCATGTCCAGATAGGCTTACTGGTGAATTCTATCAAACAAATTTTCTACAATCATAGAAACAAAAGAAAAAGTTTCTTACTCATTCTATAAGTATTATCTTAATACTAAAACCATGTAAAAACATTTCAAGAAAACTATATAGCCCAAACCATTCATAAATATAGATGCAAAAGACCCCAACCAAATATTAGAAAATTAATTACAACAATGTATAAAAAGAATGATATTCTATGACAAACTAGGATTTAGCATCATGACATTCATGACAAAAACTTTTGGAAACTGGGAATAGAAAACATCCTTAACTTGACAAAGGGAATCTACAAAAAACTCTGCAGGTATAAGATGAGGAACAAGATGAGAATGTTCATGCTAGTCAATTCTATTCACCATTGTACTGAGAATTCTAGCTAACTTTATAAGATAAGAAATGAAAAAATAATTATTAAGTATATATATTGGAAAAACAGTTGTTCACAGATGACATGATAATAAGTTTGCAGGCTATCAATAAATATAAATCAATTACTTTCCTATAGAGAAACAATGAAAAACTGGATTTTGAAATTAAAAATAATGTCATGCACAACAGTAACAAAATTAAATAGTTATAAATATAATGTATATAGGTATAGCTATGGATATAGATATATATGCAATACTGGATCTATATGAGAAAAATTACAAAACTGTGATGAAGGAAATCACAGAAGATGCAAAAAAGTGGAGGATAGTCTATATTTGTGGGTAAGAAGACTCAATCAAAATTTACCAGAGATCAGTTCTTCACAAGTTTCTCTGTAGAATCAGTGCAATCCCATTCAAAATCCCAGCCTCTTATTTAGCCAATATTCACTAAGTAATTATAGAGTTTATATGGACAAACAATAGCTCAAAATAGCTAACACAATATTAAAATACATAACACCATAAGACTGATGCCACCCAATTTTAAGACTTATTTTAAAGTTACAATAATCAAGCCAGGTTGGCCTTGGCAAATGAACAGACAGATAGATTAATAGAACAGAATCAAGGGCCCAGACACCGACCTATGAAGATGTTGTCAGCTGATCTTTGACAAAGGAGCAAAGGCCTTAAAACAGACAAAGGACAGTTATTTTAAGCAATAAGGCTGGAATATCTAGACATTGACATGCAAATAATGAATCTAGACATATCCCTTATACCTTTCACAAAAATTAAATAATAGATTATAAACCTAACCGTAAAATGTAAAATCGTAAGTCTCCTAGAAAATAGCATAGGTAAAAATTAGGTGACCTTGGTTTTAGATACAATGTCTTAGATTTATTACCAAAACCACAATCCATTAAAAGAAAGGAAATTAATAAATTGGATTTGATGAAAGTTAAAAACTTCTGCTCTGCCAAAGACCCTGTTGTGAGAATGAAAAGACTAAACCTAGAATAAGAGAAAATTTTTGTAAAACACATAACAGATAAAGGGTTTGTACCCAAAATATTCAAAGGACATTTAAAGCTCATCAATAAGCAAACAAAAACCCCAGTTAAAAATTAGCAAAATATCTGAACAAACAACTTACTAAAAGGTGAATACAGATGGCAAAGAAACATATAAAAAGATTAAGGTGACTAGATTTTAACATTGGTAAAGTGGGACACCATTGGGGGGGGAGGGCGGGGCCTCTGGGGTGGGGCCTGACAACAATGCAAACTTTGATAAGCAGTTCTCAACAAGTATTTGTTATCATTAAAGTTTAACATTATAAAATTAACAAAAATAATATAAAACTCATATCCTGGTGAAATAGCCACATGGCAATTGAAAACCTTATATTCCCTTCCTGTTCTTCTGCATTCCCTACTAGCTTGTCAGGCATTCTTTCCAAAAATAGGACTTTTTAAAAACACTACAGGACACAGGACAAATTGTTAAAAATCCAGACTGTCCCGCCAAAAGCGGGATATCTGGTCACCTTACTCTAGAGAGATGGATTCGGGGGAGCTACTTGTTTGCTCCATACAGTTTGGCTCCTTCTGAGCTAATTGTCCTTGCCTAGAAGTGAGGGAGAGAGCAGTCTCCTTCTGATACTGATTCCACCTGGGTGACCTTGCCCAGGAGGGGAGTAGGGAGTTTACATTAGCCTCTTCATTCCCAAATGGAGTTACATTAACCTTTTCAGCAGCCAAAAGCCATATATTCCCTTCCCATTCTCCCACTGTTCCCTAGCTTGTCCTGCATTCTTTCCAAAAATTGGGATTTTTTAAAAATGCCACAGGACATGGGACAAATTGTTAAAAATTGGGACTGTCCCGCCAAAAGCGGGATGTCTGGTCACCTTAAAAAAGATGTTAAACACCATATTTCATTAGGGAAATGTAATTAAAACAAGATAACCACCACATACCTATGAGTATTAGAATGGCTAACATAGGGAACCCTGGCAACACCAAATGCTGGTGTACATGTGGAGCAACAGGAACTCTTGCTCATTCTTGATAGGAAAGCAAAATGGTACAGCCAGTTTGAAAGCCAGTTTGGCAATTCTTACAACAGAAACCCCAAAATCATGTTCCTTGGTATTTTTCCAAATGAACTGAAAAATTATATCCACATCATCACCACTACCACCAACAAAAAAAACTGCATATGGATCTTATAACACCTTTATTCATAATGGTCAAACATGGAAGTAAGCATGATGTCCCCCTGGAGGTGAATGAATAAAACATGGTGCAACTATACAATGGAATATTATTCAGTGATGGAAAGAAATGCGCTATCAAGCTCATAGCAGAATCTTAAAATTATATTACTAAGTGAAAGAAGGCAATCTACACTGTCCACATACTATCTGATGTCACATATAGGACCATATAGAAATGGCAAAATTATGCAGCTGGTTGGTTTCCAGAGGCTTGGGAAGATGGAAAAGGATCACAGGAAATTTTTAGCATTTAGAATGAAACTATTGTTGGTTAATACTGTAATGGTGGATACAAGTCATGCATTTGTTAAAACTTACAGAATGTAAAACAAAGAGTGAACTCTTATGTAAATTATGGACTTTAGTTTAATGACAACTCAGCAATATTGATTGTGACACATGCAGCACACTAAACAAGAGGTTTAACAGGGAAAATTGGTGGGACATGAAGAGTAGTGGAAATTTATCTGTACCTTTCCCTCATTTTGTTTAAACTTAAATGTATTCTAAAATAAAAATGTCTGTTTTTTTTTTTTTTGATGTACATTCCTATCAAAAGGACTGTCAAAATCATGAAATTTCTGATCCAAATGTAAGATATTTTAAGAAGAATTTTAACTCTAAAATTTATTGCATTTATGAGGTTCTCTTTTGAAGGTAGCCTTTCTATATAATATTATATGCTCTTTTTAAATGTTTATTATGTGCTAAATTGCACTTTAGTAAAATTCCCATATATATTAATGGATTGAAAGTAAGAAAAAAAAAATCCAATGATTCGTATCATTGGAGTTGAGTTCAGATTGAATTCTGACTTACTCTCTTCCCTTTTTTGATAGGCAAAATTATAGAGATGGTGAGAACGGGCAGATTCTGGATATAATTTGTAGGAAGGTCTGGCAGGATTTATTGAGGGATTGGATATAGAAAGTGAGAGCAAAATTTGACTCAAAGTTTACTCCAGGACTTTTTGGCCTGAACAATTAAAAATGAGAAGACAGAAAGACAAAGAGGGGTAGAGTGGGGAGGGAAGATAAAAGCATTGCTCTTAGAGAGAGTAACAGTAAAGAAACAATTTGATATTCATGTAGATTTTCTGAATAAACAGGAAATTAGATATATAAGCCAGAAATATGAGAGACAGAGGTCTATGGTGGGAAAGTATATGTCAAGCAGTACCTACTTAAAGCTATAGATGGATACATATCACCAAGGAGATGTATATTTGTATAGAAAAGACAAAATCCATGTATAGAATCCTGGGGTATTCAGAACCTTAGAAATCAGGAAAACAAGGGACTACCCAACAAGAAAGACATTGAGAAGGAGAAGCCAGTTCATTTAGGAGGTACAGACAAGGTTACAGGATAAAGACATCTTTCAAAGAGGAAGAAGTATTTATCTCTGTCAAATTCTCCAGATAGAAAGGATGTCCACTTGAAATTGTCCAAGCTGAGACAATTTCCAGCATGAATGTTGGCACTATTATACTTACACTTGGACAGCGGGTATAATCGGTGATAGTCCCTGGGTAACCAGGGCACGTGGTTACTTCATTGTACTATGAAATCTGAGAATTGATCATGAGATATAGTAATATAGAGGACAGAGAAAAAAGCTGTTTTATAGGAGAGGTAGGGGGGAAATACTGATTTCAGATGTAAGAGAGATATTAGAGATAGTGAGTAAAATAGACTTGAAGCATTTTGCTTTAAAAGATTTCAGGGAAGAGGTGCAACAGCCAGCACTGTTAAATATGGTCAAGAGACAATTTTTTTAAGATACAAAAGGCAGCATATTTGCAGCTGATTGGAATAAAGCAAAAGAAAGGGAAAGTTTGATGGTGTAAAGCTTTGCGCTATAAAAAGTGTTAGACTGCTAGAGCAACACTCCTAAAAAGTAAGCTGGAAATATATTTTTGTACACAGGTAGAGGTGGCTTTAAGGAAAATCACAATGAACTTGTCCACAGTAACAGGAGGGAAAATGGATTTATGGGTATGAAGGTTAGTGGACAGATATGGGTAGGGTCTTGCAAAAAGCCTCCTCTAATTGATTGTGTTTTATCAGTAAAATAGCAAAGCCATCATCTGAGAGTGAAGATGAAGGAGATACTTCAGGTTGTGGAAAAAGAATATCAGAAAAATGTATTAGGGCTGCAGGACAGCATTATAGGTGCCACTGAAATTAGTGTCGTGACTTTGAAGTGTGACCAATAAGCACAGGTGTGTTTTTCCTCCACCATGTATAACTATGGGTGGTCAATGCATAGAGTGGGCAGTAATTTACATTTCACCAGTGTTATTGTTTTCTAATTGAGTATAATAAAATGAGAAAAAGAAAGGAAAAATATATTAAAGATGTGGAATTTGTTGAAAGCATGAAAAGGTAAGAATCAGAAAATTAGGTAGTATAATCAAAAATGAATAGCTCAAGGAAAGATTGAGATGGAGCAAGATGGCTAAATGGAAATATGCAATGATCATTCTTCCACACAAACAGTAATTTCAAAAAACTATCCATGCGAGGAAGTACCTTCAAAAGTATCAAACATCAGGTGATTAAAATATAAATCAGGTACTACTAAAATCATACACAACTACAGTAACAAAAATAGCACAGTTCTGATATGAAAACAGACATTTAGACCAATGGAAATGAATAGAGGTCCACAAAATAAATCCTTGCATCTATAGTGAACTTATCTTCAACAAAGTTGCCAAGAACATACACTAGGGAAAGAAAACTCTCTCTAATAAATGTTGGGCTGGGAAAACTGGATATTCATATATAGAAGAATGAAGCTACACCCTTATCTTTTACAAAATATGAAGATGTAAGCAAGATGGAGTGAAGATTTAAATCTAAGGCAAGAGACTATAAAGCTACTAAAGGAAAACATTGGAGAAATGCTTCAGTACATTGGTATGGGCAAGGAGTTCAGTTATATCCCCAAAGAGCAGGCAACTAAAGCAAAAAGGAACAAATGTGATTGTATCAAGCTAAAAAACTGCACAGGATTGGAAACAATAAACAAAGTGAAGAGACAACCCACACAATAAGAAAAAGTATTTGTAAACTACCCATCTGACAAGGGATCAGTAACTATAATAGAATATGTAAGGAGCTCTGAACACTCAATAGGAAAATGTCAAATAATTCAATTTAGAATGGGCAAATGATCTGACTAGGCATTTCTCAAAAGAAGACATGCAAATGGCCAACAGGTATGTGACAAAAAGTTCAACATTATTAGTCATCGAAGAAATGAAAATCAAAAGTACAATGAGATATCATCTCACCCCAGCTAAAATGGCTTGATCAAAAAGACAGTCAACTGGGTGGCATCTGTAGCTCAGGGAGTAGGGCACTGGCCCCATACTCTGTGAGCTACAGGTGCCACCCAGTTGACTGTCTGGGGGTGGTGGGTTCAAGCCTGGCCCTGGCCAAAGCTGGAAAAAAAAAGTCAACAAATAATGAATTCTGGTGAGGATGTGGAGAAATAGGAACCCTTGGATGCTGTTGGTACAAATCTAAATTAGTGAACCACTGTGGAGAATGGTTTGATGGTTCCTCATGCTGTTGGTATAAATCTAAATTAGTGAACCACTGTGGAGAATGGTTTGATGGTTCCTCAAAACATTAAATATAGAAAGAACTACCATAAGAGCCAGCCATCCCACTGCTGAGTTATATCCAAAGAAGGTGAAATCAGTGTATGGAAAAGATATCTGCACTCCCATGTTTTTGCAGCACTATTCACAGTAGCCAAAATTTGGAATGAAGATAAGTGTCTGTTCAGCAGATGAATGAGTAAAGAAGCTGTGATATATGTTGCCAGTAGAATATCACATAGCCATAAAAAGAGTGAAATCCTGTCATTTGCAACACCATGGATGGAATTAGAGAATATTTGTTAAGTGAAATAAGCTAACAGAAAGATGAATCTCATATGTTCTCACTCATATAAGGGTATGAGGGAGATAAATATTAAAAACAAACTGATCTCATGGACCTATAGTACTAAAGCCCAGAAAGGGTGTCTGGGAGGGGAAGGATAAAGCTAGAATGGTTAATGGCTATAAAAAATATATAATTAGATGAGATGATCAGTATCTGATAACACAACAAAATGACCATAATCAACTGTAAGTTAGAGAATACTTTAAAAACAACTATCGGAGTAGAATTGGAATGTTCATATCACCAACAAATTATAAATGCCTAAGGTGCTGAATATCCCAATTACTCTGATTTGATTAAGTCATATTGTATGCCTATATCCAAAGTCACCTGTATTCTACTGAAATAACCTTGGGGTTATGAACAAATAAACTCAAACTCACTGAGATGCAATCAAACGGTGATTTATTCACACCTGCTCAGGGGCCGTTGTTCTGAGACAAGTGGCCCTGAAGTGCAGGGTTTTTTGTCTTTTATACCTTTTTTTCTCTGCGTAGCTTAAACCAGCAAGGGGGGGGGACAAGGAACGTTGTCATTGGCAGGGTTACAGCTTAGTTGTCAATGGATACGTCTCACATCACAATGGTTATGATTATATAACAATAATTGATTAATGGATACATCTTAAATCACAATAGTTATGGTTGTACAACAGTAATTAATCAAGCCTCAGTGAGTTTTCCACCATTGTTCATCCACTGAGAACTTGGGGGGGGTTGTGAAACATGGGATTTTCCATGTCTCTTTAAATCCTGGAGAGCATCGGAACTGGTTGGGAGAAGCAGGGGAACAGGAGAGGGCAGGAGGTTGCTGTAGGGCAGGGAAATGGGAAGGGCAAGGGTAACAGGAGCTTGCCTATAGGGCAGGGGAATGGGAAAAGGGAAGGAGAACCTGGGGGGTGAACAGGAGCTCACAACACTATACGTATATACAACTAGTATACCCCATCATTAAAAATAAAACTTAAGGGCAGCGCCTGTGGCTCATAGGAGTAGGGCGCGGGCCCCATATACCAGAGGTGGCGGGTTCAAACTCAGCCCCAGCCAAAAACTGCAATAATAATAATAATAATAAAACTTAAAAAAAAACTAAAAAAAACTGTTCTGGAGTCCTTGTAAGTTTGAAGGATATGGTTTGTTGGATGTTGATTTAATAGAAGACAGTAGGTTAAACTTGAGATTGTGGAGGGTTTTAATCACTGGCAATGGGCAGGTTTAGATAGGACCATGTCTTAGGCTAGAAGACAAGTTCATTTTTGGCAAGAAGGTCAGTGAACTAAGAGATCTGCGTATAGGAAGTTTATGTGAATACTGATATTACCTCACATTATGGTTGGAAAAATATCATGGAAAATGAGTGTAATCTAGGAGCCAAAATCTTCAAGGAAGGAGGGTAAATGTTCTGAATCTTGATAGTTGAATGAAATGATAAGGGTTAATGATGGTATATGATGATATGAAACTTCAGCTGCTTGATATGAAACTTTTGATGTCAGAAGGAAACAAAGTGGTTCATAAAAGGCATGCAGGCCAAGGAGCACTGATCCTAGTATGTTATGCTATTGAATAATTTCTTCTAAGTAATTATAATTGCCATTGCCATTTCCCAGAGAAAAAGTGCAGAGCATTTTAGCAATACTAAAAATAAATTAGCAGATTCTCCTTTGGATATAATAATAATAAGGAGAATATAAAAACAAAACTAACAATACCACCTTCCTAGATCACTTTCTCTCCTCACATTTGGGTCCCAAAGAACCTAGACGACTGCCCCTTTTAGGGCTTAATATTCCTCCAGGCTGGGCTCATTAGCTCTCATGATTTCTCCATATCCTGGTTTCCTTTACAATCAGTATGTGCAGTTTCAAACTTTATGGTAATGTTCTGAGTCACAATTTAATGGTCAGCCTTTCACATTCAGAATGCATTTGGTGGTGAAGCTCATTATAAATAATATCCTTTTATCAGTAGAATTGAAATTCCCATTACTTGTTACAGGGGCTTAAATAGCTACAGTTTAATTAACTAATGAGGCCTTTCTGAGGACCATCAAATGGCATCTTCTAAATTGTGCTTTCACAGGCGGTACACAGTCAGTTCCTAAAGCAGCTCTGGGAACAAGAGGGTAAAGCTGTGGGACACTCAGTTTCTTGGTCAGAAACTGCTTTCTGGCTCATCAGGGGAAGATGAACTGTGTGCTGAGTGAGTGAGCTCTCTGGGTTCATGTCTGACCTGCAAACCTTGAGTGTTACCTTCATTTTATCAAATTGTCTTTCCGCATCACTTGTACCTTTCATTTTGACTTAAGGCTCTATATTCTCTTCTGTGATTAGCGATTATTAGTTAGAGCTAGAAATCTTCCTGAATTGATCAATCTATCTGAAAATGATATTTGGTATTATTTAGAAGGTGATGAATCTCAAAAAAAGGGCCAATGTTCTCCAAAAGTTCTCCAAAAATACGTATTAAATGTTGTTTTTTTAAAGCTCTTTTCAAAAAAGCCATCATTTTTATAATGGAGAAGGGAAATCAAATAAGAGAAAGGGGAAATCCAAAGCAGTATATAAATTTACATAAAATATCTTTATTTGAGCTAGTCTTGAGAGGTATAACCTATAGCTAACAATCCCTCTTATATATCTATATAAATGGTTATGCATGCACATACATATTTACACTCTTACATGTGAGTGCCTAAGTTAAAAACTACTCATACAAGTATTATTCTTGCACCCACAATTCACAAGTGGTTTGCTTAACCAGCTCTATTAGATAAAACTAGAAACTTTCAGTCCAGAGTCCCATTGTTTTAGACAGGAATCTGCTATCTATTCATTACCACTTTTGCTTTAGCTTTTTAATAGCTTCTAAGTGTGACATTTTTTAAATGTACCTCTCTCTTGAGTACATTTTCCATGTGTTCTTAAGATGTGCATTCCCAATGCTTAGGTTGCTCTTTCTGACTAGCTATTTGCCTTGAGGGTCAGCCCTTGACTGTCTCTGGGCTTTATTATTATTTTTTTATTAAGTTGTATACACATAAATCGTGAATACATTTATGCCTTTGTGAGATTCAATGTGTTGATTATTTGTACAAATTGGAGTGCTTACATCCTACTAATTAACATAGCTTTCACTTCATTTACTTAATCACAGTGTTAAGATATTTGTGTTCTATACTTGATAGATTTGACTGGTACCCTTGCAATATGCTCCATAGGTGTGGTCCCACCATTAACCCTCTCTCTATTGAACCACCGTCCTCCCTTCCCATCCTACTCCCCCTCTCTCCTTTATCCTGGACTATAGTTGTGATTCATCTTTCATATGAAAGTGTGAATGATTATAAATTGGTTTCATAGTAGTACTGAGTACATTGGATATACTTTTTTCCTTTCCTGATATACTTTACTAAGAAGAATATTTTTCAGCTCCTTCCATGCAAACATAAAAGAAGGAAAGTCTCCATCTTTTTTAATGCTGCATAGTATTCCATAGTATATATGTACCATAATTTATTAATCCATTCATGGGTTGATGGGCACTTAGGCTTCTTCCATGACTTGGCAATTATGAAATGAACTTCAATGAACAATTTGCTGCAAATATCTCTGTTACCAAGTGATTTTTGGTCTTTTGGGTATACACCTGGTAGAGAAATTGCAGGATCAAACAGCAGGTCTACCTTTAGATCCCTGAATGTTCTCCAAACTTCTTTCCAAAAGGAATGTACTATCTTGCATTCCCACCAGAAGTGAAGAAGTGTTCCTTGATTCCACATCCACACCAACATCTGTAGTTTTGGGATTTTGTGATATGGGATACTCTTACTGGAGTTAGATAATTTTGGTTTGCATTTCTCTGATGATTAAAGATGATAATCATTTTTTCATGTGTCTGTAGACCTTGCACCTGTCTTCTTCAGAGAAGCTTCAGTTCATGTCTCTTGCCTACAATGAAATGGGATCACTTATTCTTTTCTTATTAATAAATTTGAGTTCTCTGTGGATTCTGGTTATTAGACCTTTGTCAGAAATAAAACCTGCAAAAATCATCTCCCATTCTGAGAGCTGTCTACTTGCTTTACTAACCCTGTTCTTGGCAGTGCAGAAGATTTTTAGTCTGATCAGATCCCAGTAATGTATTTTTGATGTTGCTTCAATTGCCTGAAGGGTTCTCCTCATAAAGTATTCTCCCAGGCCAATTTTTTCAAGTGTTTCCCCTGCACTCTCTCCAAGAATTTTCATAGTTTCATGTCTTAAGTTTAAGTCCTTTAAACAGTGAGAGTCAATTTTTGTTAGAGGTGAAAGATGTGGGTCCAGTTTCAGTCTTCTACAAGTTGCCAGCCAATTCACCCAACACCATTTGTTAAATATGGAGTCTTTGCCCCAATTTATATTTTTGATAGGCTTATCGAAGATCAAATGATGATAAGTATCTGGGTTCATCTCTTGGTTTTTAATTCTGTTCCATACATCTACCTCTCTATTTTTGTGCCAATACCATGGTGTTTTTATCATTATAGATTTATATTATAGTCTGAAGTCTGATAGCATGATTCCTCCTGATCTGTTTTTATTTCTGAGTAATGTCTTGGCTAGTTGAGGTTTTTTCTGTTTCCATATAAAATGAAGTACTAATTTTTCCAGATCTTTAAAGTATGACAGAGGTGCTTTAATAGGGATTGAACAAAGGACATGAAAGATCTCCATAAAGAGAACTATGAAACCCTGAAAAAAGAAATAGATGAAGATTTTAACAAATGGAAAAAATACCATGCTCATGGTTGGGAAGAATTAACATTGTTAAAAAAGTCTATGTCTCTGGGCTTTAAAGTATCCCTATTTAGCCATGGTAGCCAGGACATCAGTGGCTCATAAAGAAGTATGTTTCTGGTCTTTTAGTTCCAATGTCTTCCAGCTCTCCCTGCCTGGTCTCAGAGACATCTCAAGCTAGATAGACTGTGTTCAGCACTGACCATTTACCTGGTTTGTGCCGCTGGCCAGGCTAGCATGCACTGAGGGCCATGCCTCTGCAGCCTCTCTACCTCTCAGGAGTTCTGATGTTTCCCATTTCCTCATATACTCTAACAAAGTTTCTCTGCATCACTTCTTCCTCAGGAGAGCCCCTGGTAGGTCTGTGTATCTACCTTCTTGGAACAGCCCAGGCTTCAGCAGAAGTGTCATTTTGAAAACTATTTCCCCAAGAGCCATTAAGACACTAGACCCTTCATTATCATCTCAAAGTTCTCCCACTCCTTCTTCTCAGACAATCACTCACCAAGTCCTGATGACGTGACCGCCATTCCTCTGAAGTCAATTATTTTCCTTCTTCACTGTTGCTTTGCTGAAGTTCAGGGTCTCATCAGTCCTGCTTGGACTTTTTGCCTGGGTTTCTTCCCTCACTCCCCATCTCCGGTGTCCCACCAATCCATCCACCTATTAAAATTGTTAGAGTGATTTTCTAACAAACCAAGATGCACATAAAATTGTTTTGAATAATACAATTTAAACCCTAACAGTAAATTTAAGTTTTGGCATTATCTATTTTTAAAGATTTTTAAAATTTGTGCTACCATTCATTCAGCAATTTTTCTTGAGAACTAGGTTCCTCTCTATATTCAATTCACAATGTTGTCTCTTGTAGACTATACTGCAATAGGTAATTCTGACCATACCATTTCAATTACTTATTCCTTCTGGAGCTTCCCTGAGGAAGAAGAGATGCAGGGAAGCTTTAGTAGAGTACAGGAGGAAACAGGGAACATCATGAAGAGACTTAATTCATGTTGTTCCATCAGCTTAGAGGGCGCACATCTCCTTCTCTGTCAAAGCTATTATCATCTTTAAAGAACCAAGTCAACTACTGTCTTCCTTTGAGCTATTCTATAACCTATAAATTAGAATTAGTGACTATCATTCAAGCACAAAAGTAAAAGAATAGCTTTTAAGAATACACAAGAAATATTGAGGGGCAGATTTCATTTGAGCTTTTTCTGAAGAACCGACTGGAAGAATAATTCAGCCTCTCAGAGTAAAAAAATGCAGTGTATGATGAAGAAAGAAGTAGAAAATTAGGTGAACATAGTAAAGATAGGATGATGTTGAATAAAAAGCACAGATGAATGTATAAGGATGATGTCTTGATATTACAGGATGTGTTGAAAGAATTCATTCAATAATCTAAAGGCAGCCTCTAGATGGGTTTGATGATTTAATTATGTGTGGTCTATATAATACATTTAAAAATAAAGAATTGGGTAGCTAATTCCCAAATAAAGGCAAAACAGCATTTTCCCCTTTTGAGAAATCCTCTCAAAACATCAAGGAAAATAGGAAATAAAAATGTAAATGCGTATTCAGTGAAACATAGTGAAAGCTCACAATATGAACCACAAGATAAGAGGAATGCCTGCCCAAGGTAGTTGAAATGGAACAGGGGCACAGAGAAGACACTTTTGAATGCCACATGTGTGGCTGCAGAGTTCAGAAGGAGCCAGCAAATTGCACTTCTAAAGGCAAGGAGCAGAGCTGAGAGCTTATCAGAAATCTCTCCTTTTCAAGGGTGGCAATGAGGTGTTTATGGGGAGGGAAGATCTTTTCTAGACCTAGTTTAGTTCTTTAAACCAAAGGAGCAGGTGCTAAATTAGGTTTTCCCAAATAAGCTAAATTTGAAGAAAGTAGTCTCTCTTTTTGCAGGAGAAATAGAGGCTTTGCCTAGAAAAAAAACCTTACAACATCTCCATTGGCTGGAAAAAAAATAAAAGACTGAAATAACTTACATGCAGAAATATGTATAAAAAAATAAAGTGTCTGCTAGGTTTGACTGTAATTTCCCTCACTATAATTTCCCGCATTCCACTTGCCAACATTTGTTTTAAGTAAATATCACTTTCCAAAACTAATAGAGGTAAAAGGTCTAAAGTAGGAAACCCCTTCATCCCCTTTAACCTCACATTACAACACCAACACACCAACAGAGCAAGGGAGAAAGGCTGGCTGGGGATCTTGGACTTATTCTAGTAACTCTGTCTGGGCTTCCTTAGCTTCCTCTGCTGTAAGACCATAGAACAACTGATGAATCAAGAGCTTCCTCATTCAAGATCTTATCTTTGGAAATGCTTTTGGAATGATCCTTCCAGTCAGAAAATAATCTCATTTGGCAACTTCCAGGGCATTTAAAATTTCTACACAGCTTTCTTATATTTTCTAAAACACTGAACATTTTGGTGTTCACAACCACCAACCAGTTGGGGGGTCCATTAGGGAATTTTGCCATATGAAGAACCAACCGTTGAAATAGATTCATTCTTTTGTACCTAAGAATCCAATTTCTGAGATTTTCTTCCAGAAAGGAATCCAAAAGGAAATATGTCCTTTAAAGTGAATTTTTTGTTCTGTGATTTAATAATAGAAGTGAGAATTAGAAAACACCTAAATGTCTGGTGGTAACATAGGAATCTATATATGAGGTGTCTATGTATGGAATTAAGAGACTAAACTGAAAGAAGTAAACTGTGATCAGAGTTTGGGGTTGCTGTGGCAGATGGGACTTGGTCAGGGAGAGTGGATATTATAGAAAAGAGAAACAGAGAGAGAGAATCATGAAAATCTATGTAAAATTATGCTGTTCATGGTCCGGGTGACTGTGGGAGGCCCAGCAGAGCATAGCTACTGGGAAGCTGAAAGCTGAATAGTAATTTCAGAGCTCACACAAGGCAGAAGAGACTCAACTAGATGGAATACTCATTATGCCTGTCTTTCTACAGGCCTTACTTTCATGAAATTCTTACAATGTTACACATCACAAGGATTGGATGTGTAATTTAAAATCATTATTTCCAGAAATTTAACATTGGAACTTTAGACATATGATTGAGTTAACTAGTAAGTAATTTTTGAGTTCTTGGACAATTTCTAAATAAAAAATACACAAAAATCAATGGTTACTAATTTACTATTATCTTTTAAATAGCGATAGGTATAAAACTCTTCTTGTCTTCAAATCCTATCATTTAAATTATTGTTTCTAACTTAAAATTATTCAAATTATGAAAAGAAACATAGTCATTTTTTGTGATAGCCAAATAGTACCTGAATTTCTATCCCCTAGTTTTCTCTTATATTAGGAGAAAACAGTTTGAATAAATATGATAATTAGTATAAACAGTTGGTTATCCTATTTTAATAATTAAAAAGAAATATGACTATGTAGAAAAGAAAACGAGAATCATTTTTTGTTTTTATATATAGTTATTGTAGTTTGTGGGTAAGATCAATTTAAAAAGATATATTATTTAATATCTTGATAATTATAATTTAAACTACAGTTATTTTAAATCTATTACCTATTGATATGTTTATATATTTATTTATTCCAAAAGCCAAGAGTTAGCTTTTCAATAATCATTTTTATTTATTATATATTTTTTACAATGCTCTTACAAATATTCCTTGTCTTCAGATATTTTTGATTAAATATTGTCCACTTTCACTACTTTCCTTTTCCAAATTTAGATCCTGAGTTCAAAATAATAAACCTATTAACATGTTTTTTCTGCATAAGTTTTGATTTACTAATAGTAATATTGAATAACACAAAAATTTTCTCCTTCACTCTATTTAAAAAAGGAGGCAATATGAACAATTAGATTTGTCTAGAATTCTCCAAATTTCAATTAATTCAAAACTGTATGAGAACTCTTTGATTTACCAATTTTGGAGAAAGAGTGGTGAATCTAAAAGAGAGTTGATCCTCTGGATTAAGTCCACAGACTATAATGACATAAAGATTATTTAATGTTTATATGCTTTTCAAGTTAAAAGAAGTATATTCATATTTAAGCACAGAGACTGGTCGAATAAATTACCTCAATAATTATTTGCAGTGTTTTAGATTCATACACACTCTTTATGAGAAGAGGGCTTATGAAAGATCTGAATAGGCACTGAAGCCATTAACTCAACTACATGGAAATAACCCCAGGGTTATTACTTACTGCCATTTTTCCTTACTTAATTCCAGTAGTCAAGGAGTATCAATCTGTCTTAGAGATATAGCCATAATAGCAAATGTATTAATGTTCTGGTTTAGTTCTCCATTAGTCTTCCTGTCCTGCATGCTGTGTAGACCTTGTTGCTTACCTTTCACACGTCACTATGCTTTACTGTAACACTCTTACCAGTTATCTTCTTTCTTTTCCCCTTCCCATAATCTTTAATCTCAGTTAAGAAACTGTCTATACCCTGCATAAACCTTCCAGAGAATTTCTTGGATAACCCTGACATAAGTATGTCTATAGTTCATACATAAAGATAAAAAATACAGATTATCAAGTAGAATGCTGTTTTTGATCTAAATTCACACCTAAATATAAAGCTTCTCCTCCAAATTAAAAAGGCTCCAATAGCAGACCTAATCACTTTTACCTGGTATTGCCAGCAAACAAAAAATAAAAGGACAAATATTTACACAGAAGTGGGTGTAAGTTTGTGTTTATCCATGACTTTGAAATGTTTAGGGAAAATAGAGGTTTCCTGACTTTTAAAGGACCTCCTCTAAAGTCAAATAGCAAGTTGGAGAATAGATGCTTTGCTGCTATGGGAATCATCCATCTACTACTGGGAGCATCCTAGCTGGCTGATCCTGGCTTATGGGTTCTTACAAGGTTGCAGTCAAGCTGTCAGCTGGGACTGTAGTCATTTGAAGACTTCCAGACTCATGTGGTTATTGGCAATCCTTAGTTGCTCTCTGGGCATAGGCTGGGGATCTCAGCTCCTTGCCACATAGGACTCTCCATAGGCTATCTCAGAGTCCTGGCAATACAGCAGCTGGCTTCCCTAGAATGAATAATGTAAGGAGACAGACAGACAGAGAGAGAGAGAGAGACACCCAAAATGGAAGCTGAAGGTTTTGGTAACTTAGTATCATAAAGGACATGTTATCACTTCTTTCTGTACAGTAACTTACTATCATCTAGTATTTCCAACACACAGGTGCAATATGCTAAAAAGTACAGGTAATAGAAAAATCTAGTAAAAAAAAAAGTCAGAAAGTAAAACATTCTGTGTATCAATTACCTTTGTTTTTACTATAATTTCACTAGTCATGTTTATATAATATAATTAATAACAATGGCTATGTTTAACAATTGGCTAACACAATTTCTGACAATTTAACAGTCAGCTTTTACAAGGAAGAACCATCCCAGCACACTACTGATTCTACCCCAAGTGAGCACTCTCTGTTTCAGATCAGTTTTGAGAGATTTTAATGCTGTCCTCCTTTGTTTGCTTTATGGATGTCTCATTTCTTACAACATATTGGAAGTCAATATGAAATTCTTGAGTGATATCAGGTTTTTGGTCTCAAGAAATGCATGAAAGTCTAATGTATTATTAGTGTCAAAATAGCTGGATGGAAATTTGTGTTTTGCAACCTCCCAGCTTCATGTCATTATATAGTTTATTCCATTTCTCTAAATTTTAATCCTCAAGTGAGTTTAGGGTTAAACCTACATGTACACCTCCTCTCTTCTCCCCAAACCAATAAGTGAGCCTACCCTCCTCCACCCACTGGAATTATAGGGATAAACAGATAATGCAGGTGAGCTGCCTTCTCAGCCACCAAGTCTCATTCATATTCATTATCTCCTGCAATCCTGACAACAGCTCTGTTAGGAAGGCATTAATAACTCCGCTTTATACCAAAAGTCAGAGAGGTTAAGTGACTTGCCCAAGGTCACAGGACTAATAAAGTTGCTCCACAAATGTGAAGTAGGAATGACAATGTTGGCTCAAAACCAATAACCTTCTCTGAGAACTGAAATCAATGGACATACTTTAATTATATCAGGAAACAGTTATTTGGGACTTCAATACCAACAAAGCTTTTTCAGCACCCTCTCTTGTCAGTGAGGTGCCTTGGGCAGATATAAACTCACACTTAATTAAATGAAAAATCCCACACCAGCAAATACTAGACACACTGCTTCTCATTTAGCCAGAGCAATGAATAATGTGATTTCTCTGTGTTCACTGCACAGGCAACTAAAGGGTATAGGCCAAGTACTTAGGCCTCCCAAGGCCATGACCTTCTCAATTACATGACAGATATATTCCCGTGGATGCCAGATAGGGGGCAAGATCTGTTGTTATCTCTAAGCTCAATGAATTTCAAGTGGAAAAGAGTAGGCTGAAGTGAAGTAAAGGATATTTTCTAGCAAAAATATACATGGATCTTCATGTGGAAGTCAATTGAGCAAAAGGGAAGGTACCTCAGGCGTCTATTCAATGGTTTGTAGTTGATAGTGATTATCTACATCTGGGAACTTGTCAAAGTGTGAATGTGGGACACGGTAAAGACACCTCTTAAGTGCAATTTTTATGAATAGATCAAACAACAAACAACAAAAAATTTCCACCACAGCCTGAACATGACTCTAGAAACCATAAAGACAGAGGACAAGATACAGAGTAAAAACAAACAGGGCTAAAATGTCAGCATATCCAGAAGGAAAACCAACTAATCATATTACACCAGGGACAGCCTTTTTTGAACTTGTCATACACAAATGAGTGAAATAGGTTCACTCTTAACTATAACACAAGACAAAACGTTGGCCCATCCAGAGAATCAGATTAGAAGCAATACACAGTGGATTCGGAGAAAGAAAGAATTGTATCTAACTGTGCAGAGTAAGTGACGTTTTTGTCAGGCTTTAAATAGTAGACTCTAGAAATGCTGAGATTGCAGTGAGGCCAGAGTACAAAGAAAGGCATTTGGAGAGAAAGGCAGGGCATGCAACAGGGTGAGGGCATGCATGCGTGTGCATGCACACACACATACAGACACTGTGAATCTTTATGCAACCTCAGGGTGATCTCTGTCCTGTTACAATAGATGTTTGTCATAACCCACACTACTATTAGCCTGAACTACCTCGGCTGTTTTGTCAGAAAAGAATTCCAGTATATTTTAGTAGCATGTTTCTAGCTTCATTAAACCCTGACTCAGGCCTGCATCAAAATCTTGGTTTTAAAAACTTAGAAGATTCTCTTTTACTAAGGATTTCTAACAGACGTTCACCCCCTGGCACGTGCACTGCATGACCAGTGCTGATGTTTCCATGGCCACTGAGAAGAGGAACCCATGAGTCAGACACACACGATTCAAATATCCCCGCCTGACTGGCACCAAGCAACTGGAAGGATGGTGTTCTCTGACTTGAAGCCCCTTTTCTATAATCTGTTATTTCTGGACAATCAATGTTTACTTGAATATGATTCCAGATAGCAGTTATCTCAAGAAGAGAAGGGAGAGATTGAAAAGAGTAATAATGGTAATAATAATCAGACTATTGTCTTCTCTGTTCCAGGCAGGCACTGTTTAAGTGGAGATACTGTATCAACAATAGGAGCTGGTGGAAAAGCTAAGGAAGTCTGCTGTATTGTTTTTCTCTCCAAGGACAAATGCAACTCTAATAGTATCAAAGGATATTGATGGGCTACAGATAAGGAGCTGTCCGTCTGCTTGTAGTCTCTTTTGCTCATGTTGGGTTTTGAAACATGGAGAAGATAAATTTTTTAAAATATTATTAGTTTGGATTCAACGATTTCTCTCCATACACTTTGGGAACTCACATCACTGCTTTGACTGAACAGCATGGAGTCACATTTCTCCCTGGGCTCTTGTTTCTAATCATTGTCCACTCCCTTCCTCTATCTTGGGGTAGGGCAGGGCTACCAGGCCTGAGGGCTGCCATGGCATGTTTGTCTATGTTCTTCCATATGAAGCCATCAGGAAGATGCACCAGGGATAGTAGCATAAAGATGTCTTTATGGGAACAAAGGAGAGGTGTTTTAACATATAGAGAGAGATTTTTAAGTGACTTCAGTCTTATATGGTCATATGACATTATAATTATTTTTGGACATATACAACAATAATAGTATAACTCTCAGAAACAGTATCATTCATATCATAATACATTCAAGTAAATTAATTCTGTACAAGAAAATTGTTTTTCAGAATGAAATATAATCCTCCTCTAGTCATTAGCATCTTTTTCATTTATTACATGTCAGTCGATATATCACAAATTCTACATAGTTTGTTAAGCATCCCAAGACTCAGAATTTTTTCTCTATTTTAACCATCTTTTATATAGCTATAAACAATGAATAAACTCTATTGAAAACTAGTGATAGAAAATGAATAGTAGGCTCAGCGCCTGTGGCTCGAGTGGCTAAGGCACCAGCCACATACACCTAGGTTTTCGGTTCGAATCCCAGGCCCACCAAACAACAATGACAATGACAGCTGTAACCAGCTACTTGGGAGGCTGAGGCAGGACACTTGCTTGAGCCCCGGAGTTGGAGGTTACTGTGAGCTGTGATGCCATGGCACTCTACCCAGGGGGACAGCTTGAAGCTCTGTCTCAAAAAAAAAAAAAAATAAATACTAGCTACCAATTTGTGATCCGTGAATCAATCAATCAATTTGTGATCAGAGAATTCATCTCACTTTTATGTAAATTGCAGACAGGGAATCCAAGACTCAGACATATTTAAGTAAGCAAGACACAGAATGGAATAAGTTCTTGAATCTGGATCAGTCAGATGTCAGAGACCCTCTTCTATATGCTACACCAAGCTGCTACTTATATTTTGTATGCTTTTCCCATGCACATATTATACATTCCACTAATTCAATTAAACTCTAATATTAAAGCACCACATCTTTGAGAATGCAAATGTTGAGATATCATGATCTTTGCTTCCATGGATGTATTACTGGGCAGAATTAAGGACACTTAAGGCAGGGAACCATGTCTTAAGAGGAGACAGCACCAAGTGCTACATGAGCTTCAGAAGGTTATCAGTCACAGTTGGCTTGGGAATCCAAAAGTGCTTTCTAGAGAAGACAATGCAATTATGTACTTGGCTAATAGTCTGGATGTGGTTAAAATGAAGTAAATTTTGACTATACAACTAGATCCACTCTATATATGTAGACTTAGAGATAAAAACATGTATTCTCGTTGTGAAGGGTCTTAGCACCATAAACAAAATACTTTTAGTTTTTTATATAAGGACAAAGTTGAGGGCTCCATTTCCTTATATAAAGTTTCTTTTAACTTTGTATTACTCTCAGAATATTGCTCCCAGGTAGTTGAGTATACTGTCAAAAGGTGAGCTGTGTAATCAGAAGCCTATCAACTCCTTCTTCTCTCAGCTTAATTCCTCTTCTTCACAAAGACCATCCAATCTCAATCAGGTCCCCATGTTTTCACTTATCAGAGTGTTCTGAGCTTTTTCTTCAGAAAATTTATTAGGACTAGTAACAGCATAATTATTTACGATTTTTATTTTCATTTTTTGTATATCTCTTTCCCTATTTAACACATTTCATAAAGAAGAAGCTTTGCTTGTCTCATTGACTGCTCCATCTTACTTGGAGGTACGGTGCCTAGCACATAGTAGGCTGTTATGATGTAATTATTGAATAAATGAAGAATTGATTTAGAGTCCGGAGCTTCCCTTTTATGAACTGAAATGGTCATGGAACATTTTGTTAATCTTGGGAGTTTTCTCATCTGTAAAAAGGACAAAAATTAATTTGTGACACGTAGGGTTGTAAGGATTTCTTGGAGAACATAATAGTAAAAGCACATTCCCAAAGTTCAGGTGTTAAGCCAATATTTATTATTGAGTACCGTCTTTACTGTTATAATCAGTAATGATCTATAACACCAGAAGCATATGCTTAAAAAGTTAATGAAAAATGTGCTACCCACCTTCTGACGTGACATTGCAGATCCTTATGGGAAGATGTGGACTGGAAAGCACTGTGCTGTGAAGTTGTCAGTGAAAACCTCCAATAACCCTATATTTACGTGCCATTGTAGCTGTCCCAAAATTATCTTCTGGGACCATGACTAGTCCTAGTCTAAGGACTTGGTAATTGCTTTTGCCTAATCTGAGTACAATCTGTTCCGCTACTTTTGAGCTATGCAAGGGTGAAATAAATACAGAACAAGCTTGCAAGCTACATTAAAGAAACTGAAGATGTGCTTTGCACACGGATAAAAGTTAAAAATGCCTGAACTTTCAAAGTCAAAACTTCTACAAGCAGCAGTATCAGGAGTAAAACTTGAAAAACCTAGTGGAAACACCCCGTAGTGCTTTGAAATGCAATGTGTGATATTATATCCAAAATGACTTCCCAAGATGAAGTTAGCCCCACCTCCACATCACAAAACATGGAAACATGAAAATAAGGATAGCTTAAAATAGTTTTCCATCCTAAAAAAGATGTTCTTCTCATATATATATATATACACACACAGACATTTCTATATATACAAACATATGTATTTTTTTTCGCCTATCAAGGCCAGTGTAACTAAAACTAACCACATTTTTTTTTTAATCAAAGCAAAGTGAGCATCTCAGTTTTAGAAATTTGCAAAAATAAAAAAAGCTCCATCCTATTCACCTTCCTAAAAATGTCTGATATTTTTAGGTTATTTAGATTATTTATATAGCATATATTACATGATATTTTTGTTTCAATTTGATTCCATTGTGATCATCTTTGAAATGCTTCATGGAATATGGAATATGTTAAGTACATGTAAAAATAATATCAACCACAGCTAAGTGAGTCAAATGCATGTAAACTCAGAATTAAATTAGTAACATGTTAAAAATGACCTCAGGCAGGAAGAATCATGAAATTTATGACTGAGAAGATATGACAGTCAGTTAAAATGCCCAGGGCAAAAATCTCAGGAAAGTGAAATTTACCAATATATGTGATGCTATAACTAAAAACAAGCTATAATTTAAACAATTATAAATAGATGAAACTGGCACAGTCCTAATCAATTCCAATAAGTAGGTTCAAGTAATCCCTTATTAATAATAATATTAATATACTAAAAACATTCACTATAGAAACGAATGGCTCTCTTTATCTTACGATACATAGTTCTACACTATGTATATTGCACGTTAATACCTTAATTTATGTATATACATAAATTTTAAAGACAGCAACTCTATTTTCAAATTCTGAATTTACTGTGTATGTGATTAAATTCCTGTGAGAGTAAGAGATCGTTATCTATGACTAGATGCTGGAGACAAATTAATGTCAGTGACTTTCACTAAATTTTATCTCTATAGATTTTTGTTTCCCATATGAACACTTTTTCTCAGAATATATTAAACAATGAGTGATTTGAGTAAAAATCATGGGCACAGTTAGCATATTTATTTGGTGTTATTAGCTTGTGTTCCCAGTGAGCTAGCTTTACAGGGATCACAGTTGTAATATACCTTTATCATATTTTGTTGATTACGATTTATTGACCATTCACCTTTGACATTAGTCTTTCACTAGTACTCCATTGTTTTATTATTCTTTTTGTTTATAATTATTTTTTCATTCTTTTTTCATATTGTCTGACCTTTATTGTAATTTTTTGGAGAATTATGGTTTATTTCAATTCTCCTAATTGTATTAAAAATTGAAATTCTTCTGGAGTTTGTCATAGTTTCACACATGTTTATAACTCCTCACACTTAAAAGTACTTAATGAAGTTAGAAGATGCCCAGTCGCATTTTAATTTCTGTTAATTTCAAAATGATCGACATGTTCTAAAAATTAAAGAAATAATACACAAATGTTTGCAAATCCTAGAGTCACTTCCTGTCACCTGACCTGACAATTGGAAGTTCACATGGTTATTCAATTGAGTGGTCATTTGAAAAAAATGTCCAGGATGGTCACAGTGGCTTACACCTATAATTCTGGCACTCTGGGAGGCTGAGGCAGGTGGATTGCTTAATCTCACGAGTTTGAGACCAGCCTCAGCAAAAGTGAGACCCCATCTCTACTAAAAAGAGAAAAACAAGAGGAGCCTCAAGCAAGAGGATCATTTAAGCCTGAGTTGGAAGTTGCTGTGAGCTATGACACCATGGCACTGTACCCAGGGCGAGAGTTGAGACTGTCTAAAAAAACACCAATAAAAGGAAAAGAAAGAAAAGAAAAAACTGTCCAATTGATACTAGGAACTAAATATCAGCAAAAGAAAAGCGATAGATGGAGAGAACGAGAAAATGAATAGCATCTATAGAAGAAATGACCTGGTGTCTACTATGTGCAAAGTTTAGGACTAGATGCATTATCTCCTTTATCTTGGCAATATAGGTACTGTGTTCACATACAATGAAGATGGCTAAGAAAGTAATCAAGTTATTTAACTTGTTTAAAGTCAACTAAGTCACAAATTGATGCTAGCCAGTGTTCTAAACTTTTTTACACAGTGCATATTACTTTACAAGTTGATATGTTTATTAATACAAATGAGAAGGCAGTCTAAATGTTCAAAAAATAGGAGAAAATAAAAGAAGTATTTAACATTCTTGGGAAATTGTCCAGTGGAGATCCAGTGGACAAGGCAATGAACATTATAGATACTGAAAAGAAACAGTAACACGGTGTCAGAAGATTTTAACTGACTTTTCCAGAAATTGAAGAGTTATGCCTAAAATTGGCCAATGCTTATGCCCTTATGTCATACTTATCAGACCCCATTTGGTGGGCATGCGAATTTGGGTCTACTAAAAGATATAGACATAAAATTAATTACCTGATTTGTTGATAATTCCTTTGAGAGTTTGATTAAAGAAGTCACTTCCTCTGCGTCAGCTTCTAGAACCTTGACAACATCAGATTTCCTGACCAGCAAAGCTAAGTTCCATATTGAAGGACTGCAGTGACCCAAATAGGGAATTGCCTTTGAAATTGCCTTAGCATTTAAAGCGTGTCCCTAGACATTGCCTTCCCTCCCTCTTTTTCCTTTGCTCTCTTTAAACACAAGAGTAAGTCTAAACATGAGGACAAGGCAGAAATGACCTTAAATCACAGTTTCTTACTTTTGAGGCTTTGTGATTCAACCTCTATAAGCATTTTTATCACACTGGAAACTCCTAATAATGATCTGCAGAACAGTCTGAAATTTTAGGGCAACTTTCCTCTGAATGCTGGAATCTGTAGGTTTGTGTTAGTCTTTCATCCAAATAAAAATATTATCTACTGAACTAATTCTAGACACTCAACAATGTTCTAACTATAAAGCCAAAATCCTATTTTTGTTCTCTCCTTTGTAAAGCTTTCTCTGGAATTTAAAGTTGATTTTTAACGGGGTCGTTCCTTAACACTTTTTTTCCATTTTGATAGCATTGTTTCCAGATTCTCTTTCTACTTCTCTGATATAACTCCTTTGACACTTGGTGATATCCTCTTCTGCTACCTGGCTCTTAAATTTTGCTATTTTCTAGCTATCTGTTCCCTAATTCTCTTTCTGTGATCTTCATGGGAAATTTCACACCTTTCATAAATTTGTTATGACAAATATGTTGATGATTCCCAAATATGTATCTCTAGTACAGTTCTTCATTCCTCCCAAGTTCAAAGTTATTTTGAGTATTCAGCGATGTCAATATCTCTGTGTCTTTAGTCAAATTCCAATTTATTATTTGCATTCTAATCCTATATTTCTTGACTATTCCATCTAAATTAGCATTTTTACCAGAATCTTGTCATAAAAATTTGGATTCATCCTTGTCTCTATGTTCTTCCTGATACAAAATATACAAATAACTAAAATCCTGATATCTTTACAACCTGAATACATTTGGAAACTGTCCTCTCTTTTCCATCCCAATATTTAATACCATTCAGTTTGTTACAATGTTTTATCTATAGTATTACAAACATCTTGAAGAAATTCTCTTCTCTGGTCTTGTTCTCAAATCCACCCTTCATATAGTCACAAGAATAATGAATCTAAATACTCATTTATTCATTACAACCATTGGAATAAAATACTTCAGTGTATCCTCATTACATAAAATCACTTTTATCCTCATTATAAAAAAGCAATTGCTTCAAAGTGGAAGTGGTATTCCTTGGGACTCCTGGGTATGTAAATCACCACCACCACCACCACATCATCATCATCATCATCATCATGTTCAATCCTCTTTAAGCCAAAAATAAAATAAATCTACT
Source organism: Galagoides demidoff (assembly GCA_963574575.1). NCBI lineage: Eukaryota > Metazoa > Chordata > Mammalia > Primates > Galagidae > Galagoides > Galagoides demidoff. The sequence goes on from CAUYQV010189152.1 coordinate 43,390, forward strand.
GGACAGAACTCTAGACCTCTTCCTCTTGAAACAGAAACTTGTCTGGTCTTCAATAGCATATTATTCTCTTGATTTTCCTTTTTCCTGTCTGCCTCATTTACATTATTTCCTTGAGGAGTAATTGTTGGAACATAACATTAAGGCTCGTGGTCAATAAAGTGCTTACCTGGACTCTCTTGTATGTTATTCTGAGATACCTCCTTCAATTCCAAACTTGTGTAGTCAAATGACCTCTTCACAAATTCTCTGGTGTGTTTTAAAGGACCCCCCCCCAATTCAGTATGTTCATATCTTCTCGTACTTCCCCCCTCAGAGGAAATCCCAGGATTACCTCCAATGCTCCCTATGCCAGTGGACAGTAAAACCATCCATACACTCTGACAAAACAGGAACATTATTACTGACTCTTCCCTTTTCATAGCCTTGCCTCTCAATACAAGCCCAAGTCCTTCCAGCTGTTCCTCCAAATTCTCTAATCTCTCCGCTTTTCTCCAGCTCCACCCATAGTCCCTTTGACATCCTATCAGCGTCAGAACACTACTGTAAACCCCATCCTCTTTATGTACTCTTTGCCATCTAAATTCTTTTCCACATTGAAAGAAAATAAATCTTCTCAAAACACTTATTTGATTAACTATCTGCATATGCCATTAATTAAGTCACCTCATTTTTTAAAGATAGAACAAAAATTATTTACAGAGATTAAAGTGTATGTGTGCCTTTTTTCAAAGTTTCATCTCACAGCACACACCGCTTGTCTTCCAGCTGCACTGTTCATCGGTGCTCCTTCCCACTACCAGACCTCTGGCCACACTGTGTGTTCTATTCTCTCCCTCTCTCCCCTAAAACCCCCAGTCTAAAAGAACTCTATACCTCATGTTGAGAATCACATTCTTGGGCAAAATCTTTGCTCATTAAGTCAAATCCCCATAGCATCCTAGTTACAATTTTACACTTACTTACTTGCCTACTTTTTAATCTTTCTCTTCCTCATCCTTTCAATAGATTGCATATTCTATCAGGACCTCAGCGCATCTTTTCTTATTCATATTTTCTATCTTTAGTACCTTACACCAAATCTCGCACTTTAAATAAATTAACAGATATCATTTACTGATTTCGTGTTTTTAAGACATTTGGAAATCATCTTTGTTCATATCTCTATATAGTAATTGACATGGAGGTAAAATATCATCGTTGTATTCTAATAGTTGTATGCCTACAAGGGTGGGGTGAATGGATATTCACACCCTATTAGTGGGCCTTTTGGCATTTAGCATGGCCCAATTTCTCTAAGTATAAGCTGTACATCATACTGTCTCAACCTCTGGGATCCTTGCACAAAATAATGTGTGACATGAAGGCATTTCACAATTTCAGAATGCCACATAAAAGTAATGACAGTGAGTGATCATCGTCATCATCAACATTATCATTTTATACTATATAATCTTAGTGCTCTGGAACTCATAGGAATAAAAGGCAATAACTCCATTATAGAAATAAACAAGAGAATATTTTAAATCCTACTTACTAGTGAGTTTGCAATGACTTTATTCACAAAACCTATATAAGTAATCCATGCTAAATAGAAGTCAACATGACAAAATATGACATTAAGGAAGGACCCAAATTAATTTTTTTAAAGAAAAAATTTTACAATAGGGATTTTGTGTTGAAAATATTTTTTTCTAAGTAGCCATCTGACAGTCTGTTAATTAAACGCTTCCATTTATAAACATATCAAGTAGCCATATTGCTCCTAAATGGCTAGTTTTGTAGGCTGAGGTCAAAATGTAAGAGGAAAGCTGCCTTTGAGGTGTGACTCAATTGAGGGTTTTTGTGTGAATCTGTAAAGGGAAAGGCACACTTCACTTTCCTACAGTTATTTTCAATGGGATAGAAGCAAAGCTGCCTCCTTGAGTTTGCTGTGAAGAATACAGACTAGTATATGTGATAGCACACTCTCTAGCCTATAGATTGCTGGAATGATGTGATTTATAAGTGGCTTTATGGAAAGGGATCTCCTGAACTACAGCCAAGCTCATCAAGTGACTTATGAGTCAAAGAGAGCTAGGAGGAATGTGGAGATTATTTTCCTTCTCTTCTCACGTAAGAAACTCAGGGACACCTAAGATTTCTCTTGCACACTAGTGACATAAAGTATCAAATATGCTCACTTATATAGTGGAAAGCTCCCCAATCCTGATTGTTTTGTCTATGAGATGTGTGGAACAGAAATATTTGGAAACATTTGTAATCTAAATATTTTATACTTTAGACATACAGCTGAATCAAATTCTAGTCTCTTATTTTCTGTCATGATCAGTTTCTTCACATCTTCTCTCTAGGACTTAACTTATCAGCTCTATTTTATTACTCTCATTTAACATATTAGCAATCTGCTGAATCTTCAGAAAATTATACTGACATTTGTTTATTTGCTGGTTTTTGACCTGGACCCAATGAAAGTGTCAATGACATGAGAGACACAGCACTCTAGTCTGTTGAATTCTAGAATAGGTGCCCTGTAGATCTTCTCACCCATAAGCCAAGCTCCTCCCTCATCATCAGCCTGGTTTTTTATAGTTCTTCCCAATCCTTCCCAAAGAGCCTTTGTCTTTTCAACTTAATTTACCTCTTTAAACTTACAAACTAACTGATTTTCCTCATTCCAGGTGTCCATTGCCTTGTTATCCTCTCTTTAGAAAAATGAGAATATTTTTCTCTCATCTTCTAAATCAAGGAACGTGAGTGATACAACAATGCTCTGTTGAATTGCTAACGTAGAGGGCTTCAGCCCCAAAGTGCAGTTTCATTTTTACCCAACACAAGCTGACGTTTTACCTGTGATGGGAAACTGTTATTAATTTCAGCAGCATATGACTTGTGGCAGTGAAGAAGTGGACCCTCTCAATTCCTCTGAGAAAGACTGTGGTTGGCACCGTCAGGTGCAATATCTATCTCTGGCCTGACCACCCATTACCTTTCAGTAGTTATGTGGCTGTGGGGAAGGCAGTACCCCACGGATGGAAGCCGTGTGGAAAGTAATCACGTCAATGTCCATGACAGCCTTGCTTCCTGAGGGTAGGTCATATTTCCACCTGAAAATATTTCCTCTTGTACCCTCTCTCTACTTTTAGAGCTCTCTCTAGTTACCTGGAAAACAGACTATTTAGATAAAGTATTCTCAAAATATGGTCTCAAAACTAATGGGGATTCCTAAGACACTTTCAAGGAGCTCATGTAGTCCTTACTTTTCCAATAATGCAACTCTGTGAAGCTACATTTTCTTTATGTACTTCAACCAAAACTTATTACATTGACTGTAGAAACTGATATGAGAATATAATTATTGTCCATTGTCAGTCTTTAAATGTATTTGCAGTAAGTATAAGGCAATATTATTATTCTCACTAAAATTTTTTATTGAGGAAAATATAATTTTTACCTAAATATCATACTCGTATTAGCATATAATAGGTTTATTATAGATAAATTAATTTTTAATAATAAACATAACTTTTTGTTTTTAATTTCTTTCATTCTTTCATTTTTTTTTTTTTGAGACAAGAGTCTCAAGCTGTCACCCTGAGTAGAGTGCTGTGTCATCACAGCTCACACAACCTCAACTCTTGGACTTAAGTGATTCTCTTGTCTCAGCCTCCCAAGTAGCTGGTACTACAGGCGCCTGCCAGTACACCTGGCTATTTTTTGGTGGCAGTTGTCATTGTTGCTTAGCAGACCTGGGCAGGTTCGAACCTGCAACCCTAGGTATATGTGGCCAATGTCCTTGCCAACAGAGTTATGAGTGCTGCCACTTTAAACTTCTAGTACAATAAATGTTGATTGATGTAATCCACATAAAGAAAAGCTGAATGGAGTCTTCCATGATTTTTAAAACTGAAAATTAATCCACAAACCAGCAAGTTTGAGAACCACTAGTTTAGGTTATCTTTACTTAATTTGAAAGTAATGGAATTATTGGATTTGTAAATACAGATAGAAGAGAACAGTACCCAAGTTTTTGAATTCTAGCTGACGAGGTAAATATGTACCACCTTTGGTTATCTGTTAGTGTTTTTCTGGGAGTTTGTTTAAAAAAATGTAGAAAAAATGCTGAAATCAATGAATTATATTTGTCATGGATTTAGGAGTGGAGAGTCCATTTGCCACCCCAAAATCAAGTATGTATATGGTTGAAAATAAGAGAATAGTATTTCTTCATGATAAAGATGCCTATGGGACTCAATGGTATTCACAGGTCCTTGGCACAAGAGCTATCTAAAAAATTACAAAGTATACAGCATATATGTGTATTTAAATGAAGAGCCAGACCTAAAGCTCTAATAATAAAAATAATGACAATAATGTGACAAGAGCTAAAATGTATTTTTTACTGTCCATCTGGCAGTATGCTAAGATTCTAAATTTTCATTTTTTTTAATTTCAACAACCCTATCCTATAGCTACTATTCTTATCCTTATTTTATATTGGGAAAGAGGCCACAGAGAAGTAAGGAACATGAACATAATTAGTAAGTTGTAAAGATGGAATTTGACCCTGATATTCTGGCTGCAAGCTGAGACATCAGAGCCAGACTGCACTACCTCTTTTGTTCTCCGTGGCAGAGTACAGAAAGAGGTAGAGTCTTTTCCTTTTACTATTTTACTTTGATTATTCAATAAAATGTAGCTAAATGTCATTTTGGGGAGTTTTTTTTTAAATTAAATCATAGCTGTGTACCTTAATGCAATCATGGGGTACAGTGTACTGGTTTTATATACAATTTGAAATGTTTTCACCAAACTGGTTAACATAGCATTCATGGTATTTTCTTAGTTATTGTGTTAAGACGTTTATATTCTATGTTTAGAAAGAGTCACATGTACCCTTGTAAGATGGACCATAGGTGTGGTCCCACCAATCACCCTCCCTTCACATTTTAGGGAGTTTTGGGGTAGGCCTCAAGGGCCTACCTACACCTTTTCTTATACCCTTTGGGTATTTTGCTCTGGATATCTCTGCTAACCTTCAGAAGGATGAGAGAGCACAAGAAACAACCATTTCATCCAGATTATCTTTGACCTGCTAGCTCCCAACCAATCTGGAAGCTGACTCCTAAGAAATAGATGACCCCAGTCGAGATCAACCAGCTCTAGCTCTTATCAGAACTGCTTAGCTGAGCCTAGTACAAGTTAGAAGTGATAAAATTATGAGCTTAACAGATGGTTATTGTTTTAAGTCATGAAATTTTGGCATGACCCATTATGCAGACTGAATGGTAAATATTTTAAGAGGGAATAAAATTAGGTGTTAGAATATGCAAGAGAAAATATAGGAAAATGAATAAACATGTCCTTGAATATACAGGCAAGAAAGTGACTCTGTAGGATAAGAAATACAGCAAAAGCTACAGAAGTTTCTTTTGATGTTCATATGAGCTACCCACTCTCACTCATTTTTTGATATAGTTTAATATGTGAAGCATATGAAAAAGCATAATTCAAAGAAGTCAAGATATGATAAATTTGTAGAAAAATAAAATTTGAAGGATGAAAGGAGGAGTAAAAATGGAAAAAGAATAAGAGAGAAAAGGGGGAAAGATTTAAATGTGAATGGAAGCAAATATCAACTCCTCTGTATTATTTTCAGCATCTCTAGGTCTTTTGGGGTGAGCACACAGGAAAAAAAAGTTGCTTCCTTGGGAAGGAAAATAGAAAAGAAAAAGTTAGAGCAAATGTGCTGATGTTAGGTGCATGAAGTTACGAAAGAGCAAGAACCAGATTTGAAAATATGGCAAAGGCTAACTGCAGCTCTGTGTCCTATATAGAAATCCCCAGAGTGGAATTTTCCTTGGGGGTGACAACGCTGTGGAAATGACATCTTGGAACATAAAGGACAACTCTAGTGTGCACAGAGCAGACTCTTCTTTAGCTGGAAAAAAATAATTATTGCAGGTCCTCCAATCCCATCTAGTCAGCAAACTCAATCTAGAGTTTGAGGTATTTATGACACTTAGATACTGATTTACTCATTACCCATTGATTGTGGCGTTTAAACTAGCTAGAACACTTAGGAGTTTATGTTCATCTTAATATGTATGTATTTGACAGAAATGTGGTGTTCTTGCCATGTTTTGTCTTCCATGTGGTCACAGTCCCATACTGAACTGTACAAGGTAAAGAAGAGTACGCAAAAGTGCGGTGGGATAAATTGGAGAAACACTTCATGAAGGTGGAGAATGGAACCTTAAAAAGCTCTGACTTCCCCCTCAGTTGCTGGGCACAGGTTTGACTGTTAACTTAAACACACTAAAAGAATGACATGGGAAAGATTTTTGGAAGGCTCATTTGCTTTTTTTTTCCCTCATAATTTGTATAAGCTCCTTTACCAGTCCTCTTGAGTGCCGTGGCTGTGTGTTAAATAGAAGAGACAGATCATGTTTTTTCTCTTAAATGTCATGGTTGGGATTTTGGTGGAATATGCCCTCTTTGGGAAAGGTAGCCATCCTTTGTCTCTCCTTTCCCTGCTGTGAAATGTTTGTGGCCATGCACACTTGAGTCTAACTTTGGTCCTAGACAACTTACTTTTTTTTTGGAGTACATGGTTGAGGATCCTGGTCTCTAAATCTAGATTCGGTGTTTTTGGTTTGGTTTGGTTTCGGTTTTAGTTTGTTTGTATGTATGTTGGTTGGTTGGTTTTCTTGCTTGCTTGTTTTCCCTCTCGTAGTGGTGGAGATAACGCCGAGAATAAGGAGGAGAACATAAAAGTATGGAAGGCCACAATTAGACTTCCACGTCTAAAGAACCTAACTCAGCTTTTATTCAGGGATCTGTAGTAGAACATTAGTAATTCATACAGCATTTAAAAGGTGGAATTCTCAGTCTCAGTGTTATGCATTATTCTCTTGGAAATCTTGAAGGGGAAGGGGTGCCTGGCAGAAAAGTACAGAAATTTCAGTCTTTCATTCTAAAAAATGCTACTTTAATCTCTAAAATTAGAATGTAGGTTCTTTCTCACTATATACATCATATTGGAGGCCAACTTAGATTGAAGTTCAGTTTTGGAGAACTATGTGATATATGGTCCAGTGTTATAGGATGATCTTAAGGAGAACGAGTTTAAAATGTTAGTTGTTTTTAGATAGATCCTAAGGTAGTGACAATTTTATCATGGCCTGGAGGGATTAAGTACAGAAGGTATTAGCAGGGTTACAAGATCACACAGGTAAATAATTTATGAATTGTTTCAGTCTTATTAACTTGTTCTTAGATGAATTTGTTATCCCATGGACTTGTGAGTATTCCCTATCTCACAGATTTGAAGGGCAAGAATCACTCCTGATCTATATGACATTCACTGACTCATTAGGAAGGTTGTTTGATATTTCCATGGTTTAAGAATAAAAAAAGAGCTATTCCATTTTGTTCTCCCTAACAGTGGCCTAAACATGATTCACATACTATAGATTTATAAATGTAAAACAATATTTTTTTATCCTTGTATCCAAAAGAGACATTACTAGAATATTAGATAGTGCATAGGAATATCTACAAATATATTCTTGGACAAAAAATAATTGCTACAGAATCAATATGAATAACTTTTTAAATCAAATCTCAAATTCCAGCTTTGCATAGAGGATACTTTCTTTAATACATTTCAGAAAATCATAAAGTGTATAAGTAATACTTTGACTAAAATTCTCATCAATTATCATTTCAGAGGGAAATGTTGCCATACTAAAACAAATGTACCCCCCCCCCCAAATGCCCAAGCTGAGAATTTGGGCAGAGTTAGAAAGCAAGAAAAAAGAAAAAGAAATTGGGACTTGACAGCAGCAGCAACCCTCTCATTGAGTGCCATATTTAAATGTTTCTAAGTCAATTACATGTAGAAATATTTAGGGGAAAATGATTTTATAATGTGAAATTTCCATTGCGATTAATTGCACTCTCAGAACTAACTTTACAGCCTGATCAGAGTAAATGAATAGAAAGAAATTTTATCCTATAACTTTTCTCCTTCCATATGTCACAAATCAGGCTCAGTTACCTATCAAATATCTGCATGGTTCATTCTGCCCTTCCTCCCACTATGTTTAGAGCTACACTGATAGTTGCTGTAATTATCTTCAATTTCTGTGTTCTGGTGCCATTATGCTCATCCCCTCCCTTTATCTGTCACCTACATGTTTAACTTTATTACCTGTACTATTTAATCATTTGTCCACAGATTACATGTTGACTGAGTTCTACATTTTGACCTGCAGTCAGTATTTGAATTTTGCTTCACAAAAGGACACAGTGGTATAGTATTTATAGTGTTATAAAACCATCTGGTAGAAGATGGGAATATATGAATTCCTACAGAATGTTTAAATCTATTCATTATCCCAGGTTCAAGTGTTGTATTAGAAGCCACACATAGTTCATTGGGTGGTGGATATTTTGAAACCACTTTGCCTGCTTAATATAAATATTAGGTTTATCCTCTCCATGGCACAGATATAGCTGCTTCAAACAGCAGAAAGACCACAGACTTCTTCCTGGGATCCACTCCATTAGGCTCTTCCCTTCTTTATGATCCCAAATCCCAGCTGTTTTGGTGCAAAGTCTTCAAGAGAAGGAAAACATCACACTATTTTGTCTGGTTCTTATCCTAGATTGATATGAGGGTTTTGAAAACTGAGAATGGTGAAATTCAAGGACAAAGGCCTTCATAGAGGCCTAAAGTCACATAGAAGCAGCAAAAATACACCCAGAGATTTTGTGCTGTGAAAATTAACTTTCTCTTCATAACTTCTGCATTTTATTGTGCTAGAAGGGAGCCTAGTCTTCTCAAAATTGAAACTCATCCAAATACATCCCATTATTTTTTTTAGGATCAGTGAGGCTCAGGAAAAATGAGGGGCAAATGAGAGTTGGAAAACCTATTTCAAGTGACAGGAAAGTAGCAGGAGTAAATGATAAAACTGAGAGACCAGCAAAGGAAGGTGGCAATGCAGAGCTAGCAAACAGCTCCCTCTTTAGGGTTGAAGTTCCTAAGGAAAGGAATTGTCTGTAGTTTGATCACATACTTGGCACCTGGTACTGTGCTTGACACACCTAGACACTCAACAAAGGGCTTTGAAGGGCCATTTAAATGAATATAACACAATGCATTATAGAGCAAATTTCCATGTAGTTCAGACATGAACCCTGAGCTCACATCTATTTTCTATAGCTCTGTATCATTAATGCATTGTCTTTTAGAGAATGTGGGGGGAAGAGTTATGAAACCTTTCTTCACAAAGTGTAGCCAAGAGTTTGTGCATATCATGTAGGGCTCATGAATCATCCAAAGCCCATCCAAAAAATCTGTTGTGGTTGTAGGGAGAGTAATTTCTTCATACTTTTAAAATGCCACAGGCTTTGTATGTCCTAATTTTATTCAAATAAAATGTGAATCCTTAAATTCTTCATAGATATCTTCATCCTACCTTATTTTTCTCATCTTCCTTTCCACTCAATTGCTTTGAAATGGCTTATAAGCACGTACATAAATTCGATCCACATAGCTGTGAAATGAATGATGTCCCTTCTAATGGCACTCCTAAATATATTTCTCATCTTTGGTCATGAAAGAAAAGCCACCCAAACACTCAAACCCACCCACAACAAACTGTGGGTACATTGAATGGTTCTAAATTGGGCTAATATTTTTTCATGTTCTTGAGATGTCTACTTGGGTCACAACTAAAACTTCCTATAAAGAAGCCTAGCATGATGAGAAGGAGACAGATACAGAGATGAAGTATACAAGGCCAGCTCAGGCAGCAGCTAACAGATCAGAATGTAGCAGCACATCACACTAATAGTTGGCAACTCAAAAAACAGAGTGTACTTACTGTCAGGAGATATTCATTGATACAGCCATGCAATGATAATATAAGTCAAAGCTGGAAGAATGCACAGCCTTCAGAGATCCGAACAATTGTTGACCAAACAATTTTGACATGTTCAACATAATCATAAACTCCTAGGGGTGCTGTAACACAGAATTCTTAATAGAACAAGAGGAAAACTGCTTAGAGTGCCTTATGTTTGAATTAAGTCAGAAGTTAGGAAGGAGTCTGCTGGGAACGAATGTTACAAAACCATGAAATGGGTTCACAGAAGATAAAGGTTCTCAATCTTGGAGACTGTCAGAATCACCTGGGAGATTAAAACTCATGTATACCTGCAGTTTCCTTCCTCTGCCCATAATCTTAGTGAGGTTGGCAGGTTAGTGCTGGAAAAGCGGAGAAGAAACACAACATTTACTAGGCATGCTTATTTTGCATTTCACCTTTGTCATATTCATAGTGTCTAAGAATTAGTTTCCCTAGGAAGAAACATCATTTGCTAATAAATAAATAGAAATCAGATGGCCTGAATTTAATTTTTGGTGCTCTCACTCAAAAACTATGTGACTTGCATAAGTTTCTATCCATTCTATACCAAATTCCTCATCTTCAAAATGGATGTAGTTATAATCTAAGTTATTGGGTAATTATGGGAATGAAAATGGGAGAATTCATATAAAGTATCTGGGATAGTACTTGGCACACAGTACCCGCAGGGTTAGTGCTCATAATCACTTTTAGTAGAATTTTATAGGAGAGAAAATGAAAGATTTGGAAGATTAAGTGGTAGTTAGCTCAAGGTCATGTGGTGATGGAGATTTTTAAATAAGTTTAACATACTTACAATTGTTCTGGGGACCAGATAATATAGCTTTTGGGGTAGAAAGATAGATTCACCACCTTTTCAGGAGCATACCAGACTTTTGATTCTGTGATTACTTAGTACAAGAGAACAGGACTGTACCATTTTCAAATTAATTCTCCCTTCTGAATGTGAAAATAAATAGTAGAAATGATGCAGCAATTATTAATGTAAAAATCATCTTATTTAATATCAATTATCTTTTCCTTGGTTCCTATACTTTAATCCCGTGCCTGAAAGACAAGGAAGAAATGTAACCATTTTACAATTTCCTAATATACATACACTAAGAGAGGTGGAGATTTTCAAGATCAGGGCACAAAACTACTCTTTCTAATTTCATCTTTCCTAACAGTTCCCTTGGCCATTGCTCCCAAAACTTAGAGAATTTTGGTCACTATGATGGGCTATAACTAACGCTGAAAATTTGAATCTTGGGATTCATTTGTTTACAATTCTTGACCAAAGGGACCAGATAACATAATTGTTCTACTCTAATACCCACCTCTATCCCCAGCAACATTCATGCTGGATCCTGGACTTCAGAGATTTTCTCCAGGATCCAAATTCCAAATTGCTTTCTCAATTGAATCTGTTTCCTGTTTGAAACTTTGTTTCTGATCTTGACATAAATATTGAGACTCCCTACTTGCTTCTTAACAACTCTTGCCCAGGACTTAAATCTCATTTCCCCCTTTATCGTATGTAACAAATTGTGAATTAATGTGATCCCTTTTATATCCAGGTGAGCACTTACAGAATCTATTTGATTCAATTTGATCCAATTCAATTTAATTTAGTACATCTCAAGTACTCTGGGCACCTGCTTTGAGAGTAGGCCTATTTTCTGCCCTATTTGGCCACTAGTTGAACAGAGGATAAGAATACATAATAAGGATAAAATATCACATATTAGTACAAAATAACCAGTCTCCCTTTTCCTCTCAACTTCAACTTTTAATAAACTTCATTTACACATTTTCTTTCCTTTCCCCCTGGAACAAGCTATCAGGCTTTTGAGAGTATTTGTCACATGGCAGGCAAGGATTTGATTTGAGGTAGTACCAGAGATCTCACAACTGGTTTGGAAGCAGAATAATAGTAATTCTTCCCCATTGGAGCCATGAGCAATTTGATTTATTTCATAGAGTGTGAATGAATGTGTATGTGTGGGGTGTTTACTTAAAAAATGCAAGTGACTGGTCTTTAAAAAAATTAAACTATCGCTATCAGTGTGCACTCAATCTCATACGTCAAATTCTACCTTTTATACTCTGCGCCAGCTCTGTGGGCAGTGGATGTGAGCAGTGGCATATGCACTCATCCACACCCATCTGCCCACACTCCCACGCTCACACATTTGGAATTCACTCATAGGGTGCATACTGGTAAATATGACACCACATCTGCCAAATGTCTGCATCAATGACATCTGATATTGTCGTGCCAGTCCCTTCTCCAGAGACGGAATTTACAAAGCAGCAGACCCAGCAAGCTCCATTAATTCTCTCCTTACCTTTTCCTCGGGGCAGCGAGTGACCATTAAGAAACCCCAATGGTTCTGTATGCTTTTCTGAGTCATCGCTTGCTCTTTCAGCTGGCTGCCTCCCTCATGCCCTGTCTCTCTGGGGGCTGTTGGCGTGGCCACACTTTATTAAACATTCCACACTCACACCAAGGTTGATATGACAGCTGGGGACCAGGCCGAAATCTGCACTGTGGTGGTACTCCTGCACCTGTTATTGGCAGTGAACTTCTGTCTGCCATCTAGTCAGATACTGTTAACCACTACGGTGCCAGAACAAAATGAAATGCAACCAAGAAGTGATGCTCCATCATAATAGTACATTCCTAATTAGAACTCTCCACCTTCCACAGAAGTATCCCAAACATCTGCCTGTACATGAACACACATAGCACCCAGTAACCAAAATTCTGTGCAAAATAATATTTACTTGAGTTTCCTTGAAGTTTGTTTTTCTAGAGAAGCATTTATCATAGTTGTTAGAACACATGGTGGAGTCGACCAGCATCCCTGGACCAGGCGAGTAACTTTCAGCAAGTCTAAAAATAAATTTGACATAACAAAAGAGCTAAAGATACCACCAGAGTTCTTGTTATCAGGCAATAAATATTAGTTATTGCTAATTTCCTATCTAGACTGTATTTTGGGAAGTGCTGAACGAAATTATTCTTGTTGGTCACACTGTTTACTTGTTCCCCCTACGGAGTCAATTTTGGTTTCTCATTTTAAAGCTCCTGCCAAAACGAGGTCTGTTATCAGTGTTAAGCTCAGGATTTATTTTTTTGTCAGCAAGGTAACAACTGCAGTGACCATCTGCAAACAGCCACAGACACAGCTTGCTCTGACTCCAGCTGAGCTAATGTAGGGCTAGGAACACTAGAGCTTGCCTCCTGCAGTGTCACCTGGCCTCTTTTAGTTTGCTTTCATATTTTTGACCTGACATACAGTATAACCTCTGTACATTGACCACCCAAGGGACTGTAACAAACTGGTCAATGTACGAAGGTGGTCTACATAGGAACTAGCCTTATTGTTCTGATATGTACATGTGTACATATGAAAATTAGGTCAACTTAAAGAGGTAGGCCATGTAGGGAGACAGTCAGCTATGGAGGTTCTACTTTGCCTGGGAAAATGGAGGAAGGTATATTTAGTTAGAAGTCTTGATGACCCTGAGAAGCTCATGCTTCACTGCCTTGAGGAAAGGATAAGAAGAGATTTAATGGAGCTGCTCTTTTTTGTTAAGTCCTAGCTACAGGGTAGGAACTGGCCCAACACAATCAGATCTCACATTTAAAGTAAGGGAGTATCTTTATCTTCTCTACTCAACTTCTAATTGAGATTGTTCACAGCTTGCTGCAAAAGACAAACGTAAATTTAAACAAAATGGCAAAGTATAAAACAAAAATCTGCAAAGAATTAAACTAAATCAAATCTTTTCAATTTAAACTCTAGGCTTAATAGCCTTCCTCTGGTTTGAATTTTTCAGTATCATGAAAAAGTAAGAGGTTCTTCTGCTTCCAGGGCATTCTAAGTTCCATTGGCAGGGCCCCACCTATTCCTTTTTATTTTTGAGACAGAGCCTCAAGCTGTCACCCTGAGTAGAGTGCTGTAGCATCACAGCTCACAACAGCCTCCAATTCTTGGGCTAAAGCAATTCTCTTGCCTCAGCCTCCCAAACAACTGGGACTTCAGGCACCCGCCACAATGCCCAGCTATTTTTTGTTTGTAGTTGTCATTGTTGTTTGGTAGGCCCAGGCTGGATTTGAACCCTCCAGTCTGTTATATATGTCTGGTGCCTTAACTGCTTGAGTTACAGGTGCCAATCCAGCCCCACCTATTCTTTAAACACTCTTGTTTTACACTAGCTAAGGTCAGTCTAAATCAGTCAGACCTTATACTAGGCAAAATGTATGATTAACATAAAAAGGAGGATTGGGATGGCAGAACTTGGAATAGCATTAGGCAAGTAGTTACTTACACTACCTGCAAAATCTAAGAGAATGCCATAAAACTCAGTAATTAAGTTAAAAAGTATGTAATGCACTTATTAAAAAATTGCATAATGAACCAATAGGATACTGTGTCATAAACCATAAACCTGTAGGCCTAGCTACTTGGGAGTGTTGAGGTGGGAGGATCACTTGAGTACTGGTGTGGTCCAGTTGATTCTGATCTCTGGGCAACATAGTAAGAACTTCTCTCTTTACAAAAAAGAAAAAAAGCTATTATGAACTAAATCTCAAAATTTTAAATAAAAGCAAGATCAGCATTATTGATTTCTTTTCTTTTTTTTTTTTGGCTTTAGGATCTAATGAATCACTATGGCTACACAAATCACTGTGGAATGGCATAAGAATATAGGAATGATAAAGAAATATTAGGTCAAAAGTGAAAATTCTTGGTCAATTTCTATGAGGCTAACTAATGCTTTTTAAGTTTAGAGAAATTTAAAACACTGTATCTAATAACAAAACTAGTTATCAACTAAAATTCATAAAGAAATATCTTCCAAATTGTCTTAAAGCTAGATTGACATCAAGATTCCCTAAGATAGGAGGAGGGGCAGGGGGAAGGAAGATTTATTAGGCACCTGTTATTACCTTGAACATGATCCTTTAAATTTCATAGTGACTCCAAACTAAATTTTTTTTTATTTTGATTTGATTGCTGAATGAACTGAACATAATGCTAACACTAAAAACTTATATGGGAATAGAGCTACAATTTATGATCCAGCTGGTTTACCCCAAGTCCTTGTTTTTTCTTCCATTCTCTCTGTGCCTTGGCTTTCTTCTATGTAAGGCAATAATAGCACTAAACATTTACCATTTATCAGTTACTAATGGTGTTAAATGTACATTCAACTACAAATACACTCAGAAATAGACCCTTCACTTATTCTTTAATTCATTCATTACCTATTTGTTGAGTACTAGAAAGTCAGGTATTTTTAACCTGAAATATTGCAGGGAGGAAAAAAACATAAACCTACCATTTGGGCTTTAAGTTTCACAGGTTTGTGGAATCTGAACACTTGGATAAAATACTCTCAGTTCTTATTGTATTTCATGTTGGAAGCAAACACAGCTGGCTTATCACTGGGATATATTGTCTTGTATTAATTATGAAGTTAGATGAATTATTATCTAGACAATTGTCTGAATGTTTGTTGTTTCTTGCTATTAGAGCATGTGTCCAGAGGTGCATAGAAATAAAGTAACGCTGTGTCTTAGCAGTATCCATACCCCTTTTATTCCTTTTGGTTCTTCAATTGACCAATATAAAAACCATTTTTGCAGTAAGGTGACTGTTAATATTCCTCTGTTGATCCTACTTAGACTTCACAGCAACTAGAAATCAAATCCTAGTTTTCAGACTGTGAGCTCTGGGTTCCTGTGTTGGTGATAAGTTAATGTACAAGGTAGGGCTCTGAGAAATGCTACTTCAGTTGGATAACTTAATTATATTTAATAACATGCCATCACATTTGACGTACTATCTTTTATAATGGATATCTCTGGTAGGTAGTTTATTATTTATTAATTTAATACCTTAAAATTTCACAATAAAAGTTTTATTACAAGAGATTGTGTAGGCTTGACTGAGTGATTTCTAATTGGTTGCTAATAGCTATTACACAGGCTATGTGTATAATTATGTAGGTTAAAATTGCAGTGGGGGCCTCAGGTGAGCCACTATTGGGAACAGAGGTATAATTATGCAAGCAGAAGCAAAATCAGAGAATTCAGACTGTCAAACAGGTTCTTTTGAATACAATATATCCCTTGACTGAAACTCCTTCAGATGAACAGCTGAGTTTATATGAAGGTCTGTGCTTTGATGTTCTTTTTAAAGATACACATACAGTGAAACTGTAGGGTGGTTAAACCAGGGACAGCAATGTCAGATACCTTGACGGTAAATTCTCACTTCCGTAACTTTATACAAGCACTTTCAACCTATAGGATACTTGCTTTTCCTCATGTGAAAAATACAATTATGACATATAACAAGTAGTGTGGTTGGGAGATTTAAATGAGTGAATCTCATATTGGTCTCAAAATTCAATCTCATATTGAATTTTTATATTGGTGAAAAATATTAGTAAGAGATGCTGTCTCCCTCTTTCAGTCTACCAGAGGGAAGGCTTTAGTTACTGATTTAGCTTTATCATCTTGGACTTCTATAAAATACATCTCTGCCAGAGAAACCTTTTGTGATGTAGAGTAACCCAAAAAGGACTGGACCTAAGACTCAGGAGAGAGATTGGAAGGATGTAACAAAGAAATAAAGTCAATAGATGTTTAAAGAAAAAAAAAGTGGGTAGGGAAAGTGAATATAGAAAAGCTTGAGAATATGGGGAAGCCAAGAGGTAAGAAAGTAAGAAAAGAAGGTACCAGAAGCTTGTATTTGTTGTTTTTATGAGACTGGAATAAAGAATAGGTTTCCTTATTTTATTTTGTTTTATTTTATTTCATTATAGTCTGCTGTATCCTGAAGCTTTGCATATGACCTTATTAAGAAACCTTTCCAGATATCCTAAATTACAAAAGATTATACATGTAAAGTGGTTATTACTAAACATGGTGCTAAGGAAATCCCCAATAAATTAGAATGTCTATAATAATAATTACTATAGTAATGATGATGATAATGATGATTGCAATTATAATTATTACATCCGGAATAAAAGTTCAACAAAAGCTTCATTGGAATAGGTATGTCCTATGGACATATCATCAGAGGCCTTTGTGATTAGAGCCTTTAGACACATGAGTATGTTATCATCCCTTTCTTATGTGGCCCAACTAAGGAACTGCATTTAATTAGAAAAAAAATAAATATTAGAGATAAATCTTCCTGACAAGATTAAAAAAAATGGCATGAGCTTTCAGCCTATCCCCAAAAATTAACCCTGGAGAAATTAAAGAATGAGGCACTTGAGGAAATAGAAGACTGTCATCAGGCCCTATTTGTGTGTATGTGTGTGTGTGTGTGTGTGTGTGTGTGTGTGTGTGAGTGGTGGGGTGATGATATGGGAACTTGAGGCAATTGAGACTCTAGACTATCTTCAAGGGTCTGTTTATTGACTTTTACCCACAGAAATTGCAATGGCCAAGCTGTTGGTGTTGGATAGTCAATATAAAAATACACAAAAAGACCTGGTAGGACGAAAGGTTGATGAAAACAGCTCTTGTGCATTCGTTACTATTGTGCCTTTTCTTCACATACCATGGCTGAGGGATTAAAACTTAGGAGAAATTTTATAATTTTTTTCCTCTGAAAATTTGAAAGAGATTTCATAACTGTCAGAATTGCCTGTCAGAGTAACAGACAGAGGAACATACTAGGTCATTGTGGGAACTTGGACTTATCCTTTGTCCTTGAATGGGGTGGAGACCAAGGCCAGATCTTTGATTTAATCACATTACACACTTACAAATAGCTGGTACCTGAGGCTACAATGAGTAGACTAGACACCTAGAGATTACAGATACTTTACAAAGAAGAAAAAGTCAAATATACACTTATCTAAAATAAGTACAGTAAATACAATAAAAAAAATGGAAAGTTACTGGCAGTATTTACTTAGGGAGAGAAATCTTAGAGTTAGAAATATTTTGGTATCAAAAATTAATATTTAAAATAAAATACTTTAAGATACATAAGAGATGGTATAAAGATGATAAAGGATATTACTGAAATGTGGATTAATAAGGTAAAAGACGCAATTTAAGGAACATTTTAGAAGATAGTAAGATAGAATGAAAATAAACTATGTAAGGAAAGCTAGAGAGAATTGAAGAAGTAACAGAAACTGGTTACTGTGTTCTAGGGGAGTCAAAAAATAGAAAATTGGTTTCAGTCACTCGATTGTGACAAATAAAACATGGCAGAAGTGGTACTTTTTGTGTCTTCTTAAGTTAAATCAAATAAGTCCTGCAGTTTCTGTCTTGATCTCTTCAAATGCCCTTGTTTCAGACGTTCCCTCTCCCACCATCAGCATCTGAGAGATATATAAACCTCATTGAAGAGCTCTGGTCAAGAGTCCAAGTTAAGCTCACCTTTCAGCAATCTCCTTAAGGCTCTAGACTTATGGGTGAAGAAAACATCTTGAAGTCTATCCCTTAGCCACAGATTTTCAGCCCTCGGCTTTTAGAATCACCTCCAGCTGAACAAGTAACCCCAGTTAGGGCTTCAGACATGGCATAGCACATAAGAGTCATCCTCTCTCTACCCTTCTGAACTGCTATGTACAGAATCTGTGAAAATAAAACTTTAAAAATTTGATTGATATTGTTTGTTTTTGCTACTGCATTTTAGAATTGTTACACAACAATAGATAACTAGAACATTTAGTGTCTCCTTTGTCCTTTGTCAAGGGATCCTCTTTTCCAGAATGTAAAAAAGCTTCAGTAAGCCTGATTTGTCTCATTCATATATTTGTTCATTTATTTATGTATCCTCCAAACAATTATTAATCAACTACCACTTGTCAAACACTATTAAAAGTGCTAAAGATTAAAATAGAATACTGAACTCATAAAAATTACAGCATTTTCTGAATTCTTGGATGTACAGAGATTGTACTCAAACTGAAGCCACACGCACAGGCAAAAAGATGCAAGCATTTATAGTAATACAGCATTGTATGCCAGAGAGTCATAGATCAAATAAATAAAATCATGGATGAAAAAATAAAAATACATAAATATTGATACGCCTCTCTTCTCTTTCAGAGGTTTATTTTTTGTTTTTATATTAAATTATTTTGATGAAACAACAAGTCATACTCATACCCTTAGATTGTAGCTGCTGTGTATATACACATACACTATCTTGCCTTCTTAAATATGTATATTATATACAATGAGTCAAGTGCTTTCTTTGAATAAAGCCCGTGATCAACACTAAATAATTATTTGAAGAAAACTCTCAATGGAGGTGATTTTTTTTTTCACAACAGCATAATCAGGATCAACCATGAAGAACTCCTCAAGCACATTCTATAAAACTACTGAGATTCAAAACATTCTGGAGCTGACATTAACCTTTGAGCTTGCTGACTCCAATCCTTTACTTTACAGCTGGTGCAACTGAGCTCCAGCAGGCAATAGAACCAGATGGGTCATGCTATCAGCAGTGGTGCAGAGCAAGCTAAACTTTGTGGGGTCGGCTGAGGTCCTATGTAACCCAGAGGAATCCTGGCATGAATTTCAAATCCTATCCTCATTCCTGGCACCAGTTCTGGTATCCATATGTCTGTGCATACATAGAAGCTGAGGCAGAGAAGCTCATGAGAATTGCCAAGGCCCTAGAATCCTGAAAGCAGTTGCTATATCCTGTTGTCATGACAACCCACTCAGGAAAGAACCTAGGTGCCAGACTTAGATTTTTTTTTTTTCTTTCTGAGTCCCAGAGGAGTACCAGAGTGAGTTGATAACTCTTTTATTGCTACCTGGAGAGAAGACTTTCCTGCCCTGTATAGCTTCCAATGGCAGATCAACACTCCAGGGATGGCAACTGATACAACTGTGGCTGGTTTTATTTCTTTTACAGACAAAGGTCTCTGATGATTATTGTGCTATGAAAAATAAGGGACTTGTACAAGCTAACATGTCTATGAAAACTCGTGATTTCTTTAGTCCTACTTCCCCCGCATTTATGAGGCTCCCTGCTTTATTTTCCCTTCCTTGTTTTTCACTAGAGCATCTGCTCCTTCCTGCAGAGGAAACGTTTGTACCGTTCAAATGGTTGGACTATGAGTCACAGATTAAACATGAGGGACTTTCTGAATGATGCTGAGCAGGGCCTTAATTAAAAGGAAGGAAGAAGTTCTGCTGAGTGGGAGCAAGGTTGGGATGTTTAGAGCCATGCGAAGTGCCAGCCTTGCCCCAGGTGCCACTTACCTCCTGGCAGGAAACCATCATCCAGATTTAGAGTGCGTAAGAAGCACAGCATCTGGAAGGTCTTGGAGCCACATCACAGCGCACCCAGGACCTGTGTGCCTGCACGGCGAAATAACATAGTGGTCGTCAACACTCACATTCGGCTTCCTTGTGTCAGACACTAATCTAAGCACTTTTATATTTTAATCGCTAAATCAAAATAATAACTTAATGTAGTTGGTACTAAGAAACTAAAGTGACTTTCTTGTGGAAAGCCAGCTAAATCAGTGCCAGTGATAGGATTCAAGCTCAGGAAGAGTATGTAGTACATGCCTACCTGATATGCCATCCCATCACCTGTGACATTAGCTGGCCTACCAGGCTGGAGCTAAATGGATATCATATGCTTTCACTGTTAGTTTCTCAATAGGCCATTACATCTATATTTGTCCATTCTATCCAAAACTTCCTTGGCCACTATCTCCAGCTTTTGCTCTGTCATAATTATTTATTTCATCTAGCATATCAGTGACCTAATCCAAGATAGAGTTTTTGCTTTTTTAGCATTGTTTCTGTACTTTAAAAACAACAACAACAACAAAAAACTTCCTTGCATATGATAAATGTAGAACAAGGCAGAGAAAGATGAATTAATGGCTACTGAATTAAGATAGTTAGGCCAAAGTCTGCATTTAAGATGATGTTGCCATGATCATTCCCTATTGTGTTTTAGACCTACAAGTAAAATTAGCATTATAAAGCATATAATTCATCTAACAGAACAATTAAAGAATATGAATCTAACAGACAGAATTAGTAACTACTCTGGAGAAAAAAAATCTCCCAGTCACAAAACAAATGGCTTTCAGTTGCAATCCAGAAATCATTGTCGAAAATATGTCTTGTTTCTGAAAATTAATAGCTAACTTTTCTTTAAGTACCAGAAATCACACTAATTCTCCTGGGCTATGACTAATTGCTCTTAATGCACACAATCTATTAGTGTCATATGTCACACACACCTTGTAAGAGAACATTATTATATAGTCTCAGTCATAATCAGTCACATTGCTTAACAGAATATCAAAAACTATCTATATATTAGATGTTATAGTGAGGAATTTATCAAAAAACAGCATCTGTATCTTGAAAATTTTTCCATTTCAGTTCGTGACATCTAATCAGCCATCTAGTCTACCATGCTGGTCTTTCTTCCTCTCCTTCAACCACCACATTCGACAGTTAGTTATTCAATAGCTTAAGTAACTTTTGAATCCATCCCTTCTTCATCTCGTTGCTATAAATTCTGCCCTTGCTTTGCCATCTCTTAGTGGAAACTGCAACATATTCCTTAATAGTTCCCATCTCCTTTTCTTCATAATGCCCCCAGACTACTCCATTAAAAAAAAACTTATCATAACATTTTTTTATTTAAAACTCTTTGAACACTATTCTTGATCCAAGTTCTGCAGCCTAGCATTTAAGGTATCCTACAATTTGGCTAAAAAATGTATGTATTTCCTGATTTTCAGGCATAATTCTAAGTACCTGAAGGTTTCTAAACACCTCCAACAACTCCTCAGGATCCCTTATTGTCCTGCAGGGAAATACTATTTCATCACTGCCTTAGTCCCAACTTTCAAAACATTGTGTTCTCCGTACACGTTGTCCATACATGATATGGCCTGGAGTTCATGAGATTTTGTTTATATTCCTTTCTCTGCTTGCGATGATTTCTCTTTGCTTTCCATTTCACTGTTGTAATGGAATATCCACCCTATAAACTCATTATAAGCATGTCATTTGCTCCAGGAAGTCTCTTTTACCCTCATTCCTAAAGCAGGCAAGGAGCCCATGTTCCATGCTTTCCTAACATCTTATATAAAATCTGAACATATTCACTGTGCTGACTTGCTATGCTCTTACAGACATATCATTAGTCGAACTCTCCCAAGGACAGAGGCAATGTTTTATTCAATGTACTCATCTTTGAATCCTACCCATTTCCAATGGATGTTCATGCATGCCTCTGAAACACAATATATACTTTCTTGCATATTCATGAAAAATGATATTTACATTGCAAATATGGCTGACCATTAGTTGAGTGACCATTAGGAGTGTATAAAATAGGCTTTAACATTTTCTAATGTTTCCCTTCCTACCTAAGTGGTGGATATTGGGTATTTTCAATATGTTTTATATATAAGAAATATTTTACAATGGTAGTAACAAATATATAGAAAACAATGGAAAATGTATGTTAATATATTCTACCGCAAGTACTAGTTCAATCAGAAAGACAAGAGAGAAGACACTTGAACTGTTGTGAGAATTGAGATATTTGATGTAGCATTTGAAGGCAACAAAAGTAAAGAGGAGTGAAGACAATGGCATCACTCAGACAACTGAAATTTCAGTGAGAAGATTTCATATTTCTAGTGCAGTTATGATCTTTGGATATAGAGGTATTTTAGGACATCAAAAGATGAAAGGATGAGAAACCAGAAAAATATCAGGGAAATCTGAATGTAATGAGAGCATAGATAATAGCTGAAAACGTATGAGCAATGAGCTAATTGAGGGACAGAGACATAAAGAAGAAACTAAAGGGCCCTGAATAATGTGTGGCGAGTGAGCCTGGTAGAAAAGGGAGCCAGCAAAGGAAAAGTGTGTTTATTTGTTGGCAAAAGCTCCAGAGACAAGTCAGTGCTTTGCTGAGTTCAAGCATAAGGAGAAGTACCCAAGAATGTACGGCTTTCATCACATTTGTTTCATCTGTCATTTTATTTACTTTCTCTTGAGAATTTAAATGGAGAGAGATCTGAGTGAATTTGAAATTTGCTATTTTATAATGTTAAGACCAATGCTTGAGAAATCATAAGGGCTGTTAGAGATTTATTTAGCACATCTTAAAATGCAACCGTTTCTTAGTTTTGAAATCTCCCTTCCATCTTCCTTACATATTATCATCTGCATTTGATTTTCAAACAGAAAATTATAATTATCACTAACAGTGGTTGAGAGATTTTCATATGATGAGACATAATGCTAAATCATTTACATAGTTGACCTTATGTGATCTTGTGTCTTTATCAACTAGGACATCTTTAATTACCAACTATTTATTGAGCAGCTATTATGTGTATTAGCCTTGGTGCTGAGACTGCACAGTGAGCAAAATTAGTCCCAATTCCTAACCACATGCACTTAATATTCTTATGGTAGAAAACAGACAATAAAAAAATTACTATAATAATACCTATACTATAACATACAGTGTATTAGCATAGTGGTGAAAATAATGGGGGAAAGAAGAGTTGAAGGTACGTGGATGAATTTTGATTCTAAGTATCATGGTCAGAGAAGACCTCAATGAGAGCTTTAGCAAAGGCTTGGATTGTCAAGATGTGTGCGGGAAGTAGATTCATAGCAGAAGGAATAGCAAGAACAAAAGCTCTTGTAATCTCAAGTTTTAAAAGCAGCATGAAGGCCTTTGTGTCTGGATTGTGACTGTCCAGTATCTCACACATAGGGAAAGTGGTAAAAGCAAAGATGAAAACATAGGAGAGTGGAGGGAGGCAAGGTAAGCCAGAGAGGTAAGAAGGACCTAGGACCCTGAGGAGACGTGAAGGTCCTGCAAGGATATTGTCCCTTTTCTCTGAGATAGAAGGCTTTGACAAGTTCTGAGCAGAACTGTCAATTGATTTGGGTAATATTATAGCAGAAATCAAGTGGCACCCAGAAAAGAAGCAGGTGGGAGTTGAAAGAAGTAATATTTTTCTGGAACAAAATTTGTTGGTTGTGATGTACATATGAAATTGCTTGATAATGCAAATATAATTTGAGCCTAGGATGCTTATAATGTCCTATGCCATGGCACCACTGTGTACAATGACTTTTACTTACTGCAAATAGGTTATTACTCACTGAATGCCCTTGTTTTTTTCATTAGACAGCAGTGAAATTATTTCCACTAGGTCTGTTACATTGCTGGTTTCATGATGTCAAACCAACATCTATTGTTATTAAAGAACTAACACACGAAGTGTCATTCTGTGGAAATATTCCTCAATTATGAATTATCACTGCAAAGAGAAGACTATTATTATCACTGGTAATTATGTGCAGCCATAGGGCTGGGGTGGCTTTGGTCAAGTTGACATTAAAACATACCCTAACAATGTCAGTCAGATCTGCTTACTAATACATTAATAGTTGAATGTTGTTACCATGTGAAGTTACTTGGCATCAAAACAATAATAAATACCAATCAACTGAAGCCACTAAAGTTATGAAGTAATTCTTGCTAATGAACTCATAAATTATGTGACACACTGTGTGCTTGTATATATTTTTAGATTAAATTCCACAGAAAATATGAATGTTAAATGATAATAATCAAATAATAGTAAAATATGTAACAGTAGCTTTTATAGTAAAAAAAAAATGATAATTGTTTTTTACCTCTCAGAAAGTGGTTAGTATATTTGTCATCTAGTACTACAATAACAAACATTATCAATCAAATTATCTGAAAACTCAGTAGTTTGAAATAGCTCTTCATTCCCCTGGGCCTGTTGCAACTGTAGATCTAATGATGTAGGTAGGGTTTAGCAGGATGCCTCTATGTCAAGCTGGTGGCCTTTGAGTTAGCTGGGGATATGGTTCCATGTGGCTTTATTCTCCTTGAACAAGTGGGCTAACCAGGGCACATTTTTTTCTCAGAAGAACGGCGCAGGTGCATGAGACCATGAATAACCTAAAAGTATGTTTCAAGCAGGGTTGTTCCTCAGCTGGCTATATTTACTTGCAAGAGTTGATTGCTAAATTTTCAGCATTTTCTGAGATTGTTGTTAATTACAGCCATTACCAAAAGTTACATTATATAAAAGTATAATTAAATATATTATATTAAAAACAAAAATAATGAATATTCAAAACTCAAAACCTATGTATTTTTTTGTGTTGTTTTTATCTAAGATTTTGAGGTTATTTATATTTAATATGTCTGCATGGTGGAAGAATTAGAACGTGATTTGTTACTTCACATCTCTCCCCAGCTCTGCGTGCAACAGAGTCTCACCAGTGGCTTGAAATTGGCCATGGTGAAAATATTTATACCATGAAAATCAGCAAATGTGACAATCAGGACATTCATGTTGTTTAACAACTGGTTCTCTTACCAAGCTGTTTAATAATTGAAAGACCAGTTGCTAAACATTTGCAAACACACCATTCATTTTGAGCCTTTATTCTCATCATTTCTCCAAGTATCCATTAGCCAAAATCAAGCAGTTGAGAAATATCTCTACTTTTAGAGGTATTCTCTTTTGTGAAAGAGACTGCAAAATTACATGACTAATGTGGATCTGTAAGGAAGGCTGAAGATTACAGGTGATAATTCAATCTACTACAATTGGGAATAAGTATAAAAGGCATATAAATAGGAAATCAGTGTTGTATATATGAGGGAGTATGTGTAGCTTTGACTTTTCTTAGAAGCAACCATTTCTT
Organism: Galagoides demidoff; assembly: GCA_963574575.1. Lineage (NCBI taxonomy): Eukaryota > Metazoa > Chordata > Mammalia > Primates > Galagidae > Galagoides > Galagoides demidoff. Next base: position 69,076 of record CAUYQV010189152.1, read on the forward strand.
CTTCATATTTCTAACATTTCTCAGAGGAAAAATATTATGAAGTGACAATTTAAATTACAGATAGATTATTGTCTATTGTATTTGTAAAGTGCTTGTTAATTGTGATGGTAGACAAACTCAAACATGAGTTGTTTGTTCATCATCCCCAAACACTTTTAAGCATAATTCATAGTAAAACTTTTACTCCACTCTGGATCTATTGTATTTTACCCAAATCATAACCAGAATTCTTTCGAGATAGAGCAAAGCTGGCATGGCCTATGTGGAAAACACATTCAAGTTTAATATTAAGAAGGTTAGTAGTCTTATTTTCCTTATGTGCAGATTTGTCTGTTAATTGGAAATAGCATTCCCAGCTGCACTGACAATGTTTCCTTAACAAAGGGAGGAGGACATCTTAAAGATTGCAGTGGAAGTCAAGGCAAACCATAATTTGCATTTCAGAATATAAATGCCCCAGGGAGGCCTGCTTCCCCTGCTGCCTGGAACTTTGATTGGCACTTCAATAGAATTCTCCCAAATTGGAGGTTGGTCCCAGGAAACCCATCCTCATGGTTACCAATGACTATAATTCCAAGTGTCTGATCTGAGAAAATAATATCTATGGGAAAGGACATTTAAAAAGTCAAGGCAACTGTGAAAGCTAGCGAGACTCAGAAAACCAACCCAAGGAGGAGAGTAAAGACATGAGGACTAAGGATTTGTGAACATCTCGTCCTAAAGAATAGATGCATTTCTAGTTCAAGTTCATTCTGCTTTTGTAATTGCCAATAAGACAGCAAAGGACAATTATATATGCATTTGTGTATATATATGTGCGTAAGTGTGTATATCATATACTTCTCATCCCTACCTGAAAAAGCATCCTCCCCAGAGACAATTGTCCATCATAATTGCTTCATAACACTATAAAATTAGATTTTATTACTAATTAACAGCCTAATCTCAAAACCCAAGAGAATGATCAGTAAGAATGTAAATGTAAAACTATTAGAAATTAGACATTTTTTTTTCATAATTTTATATTGGATGCTAAAATGTAAAATCTGACATCTCTTAAAATCAGAAAAAAGTGATACAAAATTTGTGGTAACTCAAAATAATCTTCAATTTCTCCCTCCCCATATACCATTCTTTCCTTTCTTCTCAAAACATGTAGCTGGGAAATGGTAATCACTTTATCTGCTATTAGCTTATATTCTCTCCAGCCAACTTAACTTTCATCCCGGGCTGGGGCTTGCCTGCCTGCCTGCCTGCCTTCCTTCCTTCCTTCCCGTTTTCGTATTTGTCTCCCTCCCTCTCTCCCTACTTTCCTTCCTTTCTTTCTTCTATTCTTCCTCATTCTTTCTTTTCTCCATTCTTCCATCCTTCTTTATTTTTTTATTCTTTCCTTCCTTCTTAATTTCCTTTTCTCTTTCTCTTTTCTTCTCTCTCTCATTTGGTCCTTAATCATTTTTATGAAGATAAAGTAATATGAGTTTTATAAATATAAATACAGAAAAATATAAGAAATTATAAGATATGGGCTGATGTAAGAGAAGTCTAGTGTGCACAGTGAGAAAAAAACTCACATATCCCACCAAGAGGATGAGCCAATGGATTCAATACACAAATTTAGTAGTCTATTCTGACCCAAATGATTTAAACTATAAAAGTTATGATACAGACCATTTCCAGTAATTGATGAGTTTTTCTATATTAGGCTTCTAATATTTATTTATTTATTTGTTCTCACGCCAATATTATAGTGGACTAATTATTATAGTAATTATTTTCTTTTGGATAGCTACAAATATTCAGTGGTTATAATATTCTAAAATGTTTCTTGTGTTTCTTTTACTTTGTATATTTTGGCAGATGAATACTATAACATCCTTACCATGAATCTTTAAAATAATCTTTTAGGATTTAAATCATGATTAATGTGGCAGGAATTACTATCTTTATAATTGTGTATTTTTTCTATTCATAGTGTGTGTTTAAAATTTACTTCAATCTGGGCGGCACCTGTGGATCAAAGGAGTAGGGCACTAGCCCCATATACCAGAGGTGGCGGATTCAAACATGGCCCTAGCCAAAAACTGCAAAAAAAAAATAAATAAATAAAATTCATTTCAATATTATTTTATGATCTTTTAGTAAAGTTTCACAGTAGTTTCCTCTTGTGGCTTTTGTCAAATTATAGGCGTTTTCCTCTTATTCCTAAAGACTAACTTTCTAAATGAAAATTTTTGAAAATCATCAATTGTATTTTCATCAGCATTTAGGATTATCATATTCCTACTCTCTCTAATAACATTTTACTTTGTTATTGCAGGGCATTACATTAGGAATGATTTTCTTTCTTTTCTTTTTTTTTGAGATGGAGCCTCAAGCTATCCCTCTGGGTAGAGTGCCATGGCATCACAGCTCATAGCAACCTCCAACTCCTGGGTTCAAGCGAGTCTCCTGCCTCCGCCTCCCAAGTAACTGGGACCACAGGGGCCCACCACAACGCCCGGCCATTTTTTTTTTTTTTTTTTTTTTTGTTGCAGCCATCATTGTTGTTTGGCGGGTCCGGACTGGGGATTCGAACCCACCACCTTAGGTGTACGTGGCTGGTGCCTTAGCCGATTGAGCCACAGGTGCAGAGCCGAATGATTTTCTTTCTTAAATTTTTTTCTAGAAGTATTAGGAAAGAAAAAAATTCTCTTTCACGTGGACTTGCC